>MU227593.1:141894-153103 GCA_018584345.1 Thuja plicata | reverse complement strand
TCTCCTTTAAGAACACAACCCACATCATCCTAGAAAAATCATCAACAAACAAAATGAAATACCTTTCTCTGTAGTATGATCTTGTTTGGGTAGGACCACACAAATCTGTATGCACTAGGTCCAATTTTTTCTCAGCTGAGTTTTGCTTGCTTCTAAAGAAACTCCTTACATGCTTTCCCATAACACATTCCCTGCATATTGTGTCTACTAGTCTTGCAATACTTGGTAGGTCTCTAACTTCCTTGACATTACTTATCTTTACTATGTTATCAAAATTGATATGACACAGTCTCTTGTGCCATAGCCAACTTTCATCCACCTTTGCAACAAAACAACTTACATCAGAATTGAGTTTAAAAACATTACCTTTAGTTTTAGATCCTGATGCAATCATGTCTCCATCCTTGTTTTTAATGATGCACTTGTTTTATTTTAACTCCAAATGATAACCGTTGTCAAGTAGTTGTCCAACACTCAGCAAGTTATGATGTAATCCATCAACATATAGAACATCATCTGTCTCATTCTTTCCATCCAAAGTGATAGAACCTCTACCTATGATAGGTTTAGGAGTGTTGTCTCCAAATCTAACCATACCACCTTTGTATTTTTCTAACTAAAAAAATATATCTTTGTCACCTGTCATATGATGGGAGCATCCACCATCAATGATCCAATCAGTTCTGATATCTACTTTGGAAATTAGGGCTAGCTCTTGTTCTTCCTTTTCATCTTCAATGTCCATTTCCTCAAGAAAATTTTCCATGTATCTAAGGGCAATGAATCCAATTTCATCTTCTCCTAAATCTTCATCAGTTACACCTTCTTCAACATGATAACATTCCTTCTTATATTTGGTTTTGTAATCAGATCTGAACTTCTTGACTCTTGTGGGACACTTAGATGCAAAGTGACCAATCTTGTTACATGAAAAACAATTGAATGGAAGTTGTCCTTCATATTTTCCTTTACCTTTCTTTTCTCTTCTAGAAATCATAGTAATGATTTCTTCTAGTTCTTCATCAACTTCTTCTTTCTCATTATGACTGGAGATGTGTAATGATTTCTTACCATGGACTGAGGCTTTAAAAGTTGTTTCACTTTTAGGTGCAGTCTTTAATATTGATATCTCAAATGCAGATATATTGCTGATCAAGGTCTCTCTCTTGAAGTATTGTGAGAATTGCATGGTTTCCTCTAGAATACTAATCTTTTTTTCATAGTCTGATGTCAAAGTAGTTAGCATCTTTTCCATTATATCTTCTTCTGATATTTCTCCACCATTGTTTCTGATTCCAAAGATTGCTTCATTTATCCTTTGATTGTAAGTTGTAATGTTCTCTTCAGGTAACATCTCAAGAATGTTGTATTTATTTTTCCATGTCTTCCTACGTGCATTCTTTTCTTGAATATCTCCTTCAAACATATCTTCTAAATACTTCCATATGGTATATGCTCTGTCAATTTTATTGATCTCAGAGAATTCACTGTTAGATAAGGCACTGATTAGGGCTTCTTTAGAAATTGCATTATGTGTAAATATATCCTTTTGTCTGTTAGTAGCGTCATCCTTTGCAAGGTCTTTCAGAGATGGAATTACAACCTCTTGTGTAGCAATTTCAAAGATCTCAAAGCCAACACATTGTATATGTGTTATCATTTTTTTTTTCCAATCTAGATAATTTTCTCCGTCAAACTTAGGGATTTCTTTTCTGAAGTAAGACATCTGATCTACCTTAAGCTGTTAGGCTTATCCTCCAAGGCACTTGGCTCTGATACCAATTGTTAGAATAGTTCCAGAGGATAACTGAGAGGGGGGTGAATTAGTTATCCGTAACTTTACTTCTTTTACTTCAGAATGCAACAAAGTAAATGCTTAATTAGATAACACAGTACACAACACACAATTTGATTACGGGGAAACCAAATGGTAAAAACCCCAGTGGGAATTAACACCCACAATGAACTATACTTGTTTATAGTAATCCCTTTTAGAAGATATCTCAACCCTGTTAGGAGTTTTACTTTACAATGAAATAAGTATAGTGACCTGGTTAAGGGTCGGACCCTATTAGGAGTCTTTTACAAATAACCATGTTAGGGGTGGTGGATTCACTGTCCAAAAGCTCACTGCTTGATGGTGAAGGCTACAACCTTCTATATAACAGATATGCACTATATCTAATGATGAACTATAGAGTAGACCTGTTGTCTTGATCAGTTCCAGTGTATTTCAATCTTTCACTTCTTCTTCACATAGACTCTTGATGAATGAACCAACTCTGATAATCTGCTCTGTACATATTTCTTCTTTTTTTGTATCATTCACACTTGGCATCTCACCTTTGACTCGCTATAAGTATCTTCCTCAAAGTATGAGATCATGGGACCTGTAAGACAACTCTTCATAACATCCTTGTTGGATCTACTAAGCACGCAAGCATTATTAAAACCACACAAGTATAAATTGAATAGACGCAATACTTCACTAAGTCGGCCTCACCAATTTATCTCTAAATTTACAATCTTCTTGAAACACGTTTGGCACCTTTGGATTAATAGCATCAACTCATAACTAATCATGAATATACACATGCATATACAAAAGATAGGCATAACTCAAGAAACATGTGATATACATTGGCCCTAAATAGTTACACTTCCAGAACTGTAACTGCCAATAACAGAATTACATAACTTTACTGAAACATCATGTCTGAATAACATCATATCTAAATCTGTGTGTATGAACATAACATAATAAACATGTCAACAACATGTATCTATCCACGCAAGTCTTCATATCATCATTCTGATAAGTACATACAAAATTACCACTGTGTATTATATGTTGTCATTAATGACATACATACAATCAATCAACTGCTCAGAATCAAATCTCCAACACTTTCATCTGTAACCTTGACCATTGTGATTGGTACAGGAACATTATTTATTACTTTCAAAGAATGAATTTTCCACAGGGCATGGATCAGAATAGGAAAAGGACATTAAAGTTACAAGCAATCCATTTTTCCCTGATCAGAGATGAGCTATGGTGGAGGAAGCCTAAAGGAATTTTATAGAAATGTGTTGATAGAGAACAAGCAAATAGGATCCTACAAGAAATGCATAATGGAGTGTGTGGTAGCCATTATATGGTGAAGAATACTGCACATAAGATGTTAAGAGAAGGATTCTGGTGGCCAAGTATCTTTAAATATTCTCATCAACTGGTTAAAAAATGTGATGCTTGCCAACATTTCTCTAGTAAGATAAAATTCTAAGGTAATGTAGCCCTTACACTAGTGGAAGTTCAAACCCCTTTTCAGCAATGGGGTATCTATTTTATAGGAGAGATAGCTACTAAGTCTAGTGGAGGACATGCATGGATCATTGTAGCTACTGACTACTTTACTAAGTGGGTTGAAGGAATCCCCACTAAAAGAGCAACCAATAAAGTAGTAATTGATTTTTTATTGAAGAACATAATCACCAGATTTGGGTGCCTAGAGAAGATAATATCAGATAATGCCATGCATTTTAAATCTGATGAATATATCAATTTTTGTGTTAAATATGGCATTCATACATCTTACTCTACACCTTACCACCCATAGGGGAATGGCCAAGTTGAGTCCACTAACAAAAGCCTCCTTAAGATTATTAAGAGAGTTCTGGATACAAACAAGAAGGCATGGGACTCAAAGCTAACAATGGTTGTCTGGGAAGATAGGGTGACATCTAAAAAGGCTATAGGGTGTGCACCTTTTGATTTAGTCTATGGGATCCAAGAAAGACTACCCCAAAATAATCTGATGTAGATGTACAAGTTTGTTCAAATATATGATGATGTTGATGATATTGACAGTGAAATGAAAATGAGAATTGATGACCTAGTGGAATTGGATGAAGCTAGGAGGGAAGCTTCTATGAAGAATGCAAAAGTTCAATTGTAGGTAAAGAACTTGTAGGACAAAAATTTAGTCTCAAGATATTTTGATGTGGGAGATTATGTCCTGATGTGGAATGCCAGATTAGAGGATAAAGGAAAACATGGAAAATTTGAACCAATCTGGCTAGGACCTTATATTCTCCATTAGAGGTATGGGAAAAATTCTTATTTATTAAAATATCTTATTGGAATCATTTTAGAACTGCCAGTTCATGGACAATTCTTGAAGTTATACTTCTCTTGAAGTTTAATTGTCCATGAACATTAGGATTGTGTATATAGTGTGTTTCTGCAAGTGTGTTCTTTCTGTCCTAGTTTAGTTTTCTTTCATGTTGTGTGAGTAGTTTAGTTTTCTAGTAGGTTTCTCTTCTTCCCCCATGATTTTGAATTATTTCAATACCTGCAGGAGGTATTCATCCCCAAAAAGAGCCACTATTAGGTTTGGTAAAAAATTTACCAAAGCAATGAGTCCTTGGTCTGTATTTGCAAAAGGGTCTTATGTAAATTCTTGAAACCCTTGCTTTCGTGTTTCTAAGTGTAAATTTTGGTCCTCAAACCCTAAGCATCAAAGTGGTTTCTAATTTTGCGTTACCTTTTTTGCCACTTAAGTCATGTGTCTTTCATGTGTTCTTTTAAAAGTGTCCATGTTCAATAGTTTGTAAGTTTCCTAATGTCGTGGCCCTTTATTAATCCTTAATTCTAAAGTCCGCAAGTACTTTATTAAATCACTATATGTCGAGCTAGTATGTTTTGATCTAACAAACCACTTAATGGCTTAATCCTAAGGTGCACAAAATCAATCTTATAAGTCATTAATCAGTAATCACACGTGTTTTTGGTGGGTCCAGTGATCAAAAAAGGGTTTAGTTAAACAATGAATAGATCATATTTCATCAGACAACTAACTTAATGGCTTGTTCTCAAAGTAATCGAAATCTATCCTATAAGCCATTAAGTCTAAATGACGTGTGTCCCTGGAGTGACATGGGCCTTGTTGCTAGAAGTTTGATGCAAATTAAAGTGTGAAAAGATCTGACTTTCTAATTAATCACGTATGTCCAAGATGCACACCATCTAATGTGTAAGCCATTAAGCAGTGGCAACGTGTGGCAGTTGATGGGCCCGAGTGTTGTTAATGGCTTGTGGTTAAAATGCAGACAGATTCCTTTTCATCCAACGGTTGACTTGATGGCTTATCCAAAAGATGCGCAAGATCTATCAAGAAATTCATTAACCCATGATGCCACATGTCCTGATGATGATGTGTATTCCATAATCAGTAAAGGTGATCATAGGTTAAAAGGTTGACAATTTAGAGAAGATCTAACGGCTGACTTGATTACTTAATGACAAATTAAACATGATATATCATTTAAGTGATTAAGTCATGATGCCACATGTCCTAGTTGGTCTGGATGAGGTCATAAAGAAGGAATTAAAGGCAGAGCAAGTGAAAAATTATTTGATGGTTGACTTAATCTCTTAAAGGAAAAGTGATCAACATCTAAAGTATAAGGGATTAAGTCATGGTGAAGCATGGCAGTTGGTGGGCCCTGGATAGCGCAGAGATGAGATAAAGAAGATACAATTTCTGAAAGATTGGATGGATTTCTTAATGAATTAAAGGAAAGATGCAGAAGATCTAGCATTTAAGCCATTAAGTGGTGTTGACGTGTGTCCCAAATGATAAGGTTGCATCCACAATTAGTAAACTCAAGGTAAAGTAACTTGTGGCCAGGTTAAGAAAGATCGGAGGGCTGACTTAATGGCTTATGGAGAAGATGTATGAGATCTATCATTTAAGTGATTAAGTCATGCTGACATGTGTCCCAAGTGAATAGTTGTTTCTGTGAAGTAATGAGAGCTTCCCAATGAAGGAGATACTGTTGAAGATCTACGCTCCAAATTTAAAGCTCTCAAAATGGTCACCAGTGAATAGTTAAGCCGTGAGTTTCAAACCAGATGAATTTATTGCAGAGCGTGTGGCCACTTTAGTAAAATTCAATGTGAAAGATTGATTTTATTGAAGCCATATAATTCATTTATTAAGCTCAAAGGTACCATAATCATTGAATTAATTGAAGAAAAAATCAAAGTTGCAGCAATATCGCGCTTTGTGTGACAAATTGCAGAATGGGTAACAATTCTTTGAAACAGTAAAATTCAAGCTTCCAGTAGGGTTTTGAATTCTAAGAGAGTTACAAAATTATTAATATAATCTAATAATCATTCTTGTAAGAAGCCCTAAGTTTAAAAGATGGCCCCTAGGATTGAATTCACTGGTAATGTAGAGTACAAAGATAGAAATGTACGAGATGACCTTATACAACAATTAAGTGGATCTACAAATGATTCTACCTAGATTAAGAGAATTGTTCCATTAAATCCTCATTTTAGAGCCAAGGAAGGTTTGTATGATATGGGTAGATGGGCCAAAGACGCCAAGATCAACACAAGTAGTTTAAATCTATTCAAAACTTCTTATAGCTAGAGAAATGCTCCCTCCCCAGATTTCAATATATGGGATCTAGATTTAGGCAAGTTGATAGTTCCTGGAGTGTTCATGGATACAGATCTATTAATTGTAATAGCCAAAACATATGATAAAGTATCAAGGGTCCTGAGAGATACAGATGGAAATATACTGTTGAATGTCATAGATGATGAAATAAAAAAAGTCTTCAATTTGAGTGACCTCTCAGTGAAAATGGATGATATGGATTTCGACCACTTCAAAGAGTTATATCAGAACAAAAATGAATGCTACAGGAATGAGGCCCTTAAAGGGTATTCCCATAAAATAAGGGGTCTGATTGTAGTAGGCCCTAATACATCAGAGCCTTTTAAACTAGACTATTTTAATAGCAAGACTAGAGGAATGTATAGTGCCTTATGTCATGTGCTGAGAGAAGATGAGGAGACAATGATGCCTATCCATTTTATGCTTATGGTTGTTCAAATTTTGCATCCCCACTTGTCTTTTATTTTTTATTATGCTACCTACATTGTTGACTTGATGCATCAAGGTTTGATAGGCATTAAAGATTCCAAGATAGTCAAGCCAATAGGATAGTACTCCATGATGATGCATATGATTTTATTTAATAATGATGACTACTTTGAAGAAGAAATGGATCTAACCAAGTTTCAGGATGATGAAGATCTTCATGTTCAGTTTTGGACTACTGACTTGTCTTGGGACAGGAAAGAGGCCAGTTTCATAAATCTTGATAGATCTTTTGCCTCTAGGCTTAGAACATTATTATGTAAGGACAACCCTAGGATTAATGCAGATGTATTGAGACTTTTGAGACCATTGGAATATGCTCCAAAATTGAATATTGTTCACAATTGGGGTGATTTCATTTTATACCTTGTCTCAACAGTCATTAGGGTTTATGGTTTCAGGGGAACTCCAAATGTCCTCCCTTACAAAGTGCCACTCAAGGTTGGTCTGGTAGAAATTCTTAGACAATTAGGTGGGTTGCAAGAGGAAGTCTTAACTGGTAAGATGAAAGGTAGTATTTTCCCTACCATGACAATATTCCATCATTTTATCATTACCAAAGGGGGCTGGACCCACTTTGACAAATACCTAGAGCCATACCAATTAGCAACATCAGTAGTAAGGTGTGCAGATAATGAGGGTTTTATTATTGACATGTTTAGAAAGAGAACCAAATGCCTGGCATTAGATCTTTAGTTCAATTTCCCAGAGGATATAATAAGAAATGAGTTTGATCTACTAGAACAAGAGATTAAAAAGGAGAAGTGGTTAGCCTATAAAAAATCTTTAGATTTTATCCACAATTTTGACAGGGCATATGATCCCTTAAAGGAATTTTCATCTTGGGAAAAGAAAGTAGAATCTCTAATGAGCATGTTTGAGGACATAATGTAAGCTCTAGATCAGAAGAAAAAGAAAGTGATGAAACAGAGCCATAAAAGGCTAAGTCTGTTCTGAGTAGAATGTCACAGGGTAGGGTTATCCCACCAGGGAGATATGTAGTCTACCAACAAATGGGTTAAAGCACAATTCTTCCCAGAGATGAAAAGGCATCTGAGAAAAAGGGAAAAAGGTCAATAGATATCAGTGCTCAAACATTTCCATCCCCAAAAAGGAAGAGGGTGGAAGGAAAGGAGCAACAATAGGGTGATATCTATTTCCCTTCTCAGTCTCCCCTGCACATGGATGATCAAACCATTGCTGAACAATTAGTGAGGATGGGAAATATTAGACACATTTTTTTCACAACCCAAGAGTTAAAAGGAGTGCTAGAGGCACCCAAGCATGCAACATTGGATCTAACAATAGAAAAAATTTCTAGAAAAGAGCTAGATCCTATAACCAAACAGATGAGTGAAGAGTTTTTATCTAATGATGAATTTTTTAAGGCCATGTCTTTCATCCAATTCCTGTGGAGAGTTCACATTGATGAATTCAAAGAAAAATGTCAGAAGTTGCAAGAGGGTCAAATTAACAGAGACAAGGATGACATTTAAAAGGAAGTAAAATAGGAGATGATGGAAAATTTTGATAAGATCACCCCTGAAGAAGGCAAGGAGTTACTGAAGAAAGAAAGAGTCCTCATATTACCTCAATGGGATCTTGCTGATGCCATCATATTTGATGCTGTGAGAAAAGAAACCAAACTAGTGCACACTAGTTGAACATCAATTGGTGCCAAATTCGGTGAAGATCATGCATCACTGGTGATATGGTCTCTGAAAAGGAAAGAAAAAAGAGAACTAATGAAGGTGATCAAGCTAAAAATGCAGGTAGTCTTGTGGTGAAAAGAGTATCATACACCTTAGGGGTAGAAATACCTAACCTCACTCTGGAAATAAATAAATTGAGCTTAAAGGTAGCTGAGAAAAAAGAAGATGCACTCAAGAGCCCGAGGGAAAAATATGAGGTATTCATGAAGGCATATAACAATGAGAAGATCAAGTCCATTGAAAAGGAAAAGAAGATTGCCTTCCTTGAAGGTAAGAAAATAGTTTAGTTTGTTCCTCAAAAGATGATTACACAATATCCTCATCATCCATCATCATCAAGAACAATCATAACTTACCCTCCTTCTCCTCTGCCATCAAATCCTACCACACAAGAGGAATTGGAACAAGAGAAACCAAGATTGATTCCTGAGAGAACGAAGTTGAAACAATCAAAGAAGAATTGGGTTGAATAGTCTATAGCGTTTAAAGAAGTAGAGGCATGGGTGAAACAAAAGTATGCTAATAAGATACATTCTACTCTCAGGTATTGCACTTAGGAATTAGTTCCTACTGCCATTTATTCACAAGGGAAGAAAATTGTCAACATATTAAGTGAATACAGTGAAAATGAGGACAAATGAGATCAAATGGTGGATGGATGGAAGGGAAAGAGAGGAGAATTGAAATTCTTCTATACCACATCCAAAGAAGAAAACAATGTTGACATTGTTTTGACTGGTACTTATAAATGTGTCAAACTACTGATGGACATGGACATAAGAAGGAGCATCATCATTAGGAAGATAATGAGTTTGAAGAAATAATATTCAAAGTACTGATATGAGATTTTTCTCAATATTTTTAAGAAGAGTGGTGATATAAAACATGAAGGACTATGGCACAGACAAATGAATGAGGCATTAGCAATAAGAACCAATAGCATTATTACTTTGGAAAGTACACTGTTGTTTGTTCAAACTATTGAGATAGTCAGTAAAGCTAGAGCATTTTTTGAATTTTGGTCAGAAGAAATTGAGAAGGCAAGTGACAACTAGAAAGAGATTAACAACAGAAAAGATGAAGTCATTAGCTTCACTTGGCCAAGTGATGAAGTGTATACAGCCTGGAAAGACAAGTACATTATAGTTGATCAAGAAGAAGGTGAAAATATGCAAGTGGATAGTTAGGCCCAATGGATTGGATGAGACAGGTAGAGATGAAGATCCTACATCACCAATATCAAAGACATTAGACTCTAGGTGGCTGCTTTCGAACAACTTTGAAGAAGTTACAAGTACCAAGCGGTCAAGAGACAAAATATGTTAAATATCTATTGTAACAAAAGTGGTTATCACTTCATTAGCTATTTTGTCTTTTTATTGATTCATTTGTTTTTTCTTTATTCCAAATGATCCATAGCTTGTTGCAATCCTATTCTATAAAAGGATTCCCAAGATCATTGGAAAGAGCTGGAAAATTTGGATTGTAAACAATTTGTAAAGTTTCAGTCAAAAGGGGGAATATAGTATAGTTTGTACTAGATAGTTGTAAGAAATCAGAAATAAAGCTAAGAGATATTTTGCAAGCTATTGAAGAGGTTATCTCTGAGTACTTTTTGTATACTGCAATATGATTTTCTGAATTTAATACAAAGAGCCAGATTCCAATCTCTCTTGTGTTATGTGTCTTGTGAGTTATGAATTTTATGATTCATTAGCATAGTTTTTCTCTATGTTTATGTACTTGTTTGAGAGTTTTGATCTAGGATCAGATTAAATTAGGCTCTGATTAATGCATAGATTCATTTGACACATGCTAGGATTCTATAATTAGTAGGGGTTTGGGATAATTGTGTTATGATCTAAAATCTTTGATGAATGTTTATTTTAGTATATTGTATCTAAGTGAGAGTATAGCCCAATGGATAAAGCATTGATCTATAGGTGACAAGTTTTGTATTATTGCATATCTAGTTGTATATGTTGGAAAGTGATAATGCAAGCAATTGTTATTTTGTCATTGCTGTCAAACCTTAACTGGTGAGACTATTGTTATCTGTTTGAGTACCATGTCTACTGATGATGATGAAGATTTAACAAGAAGACCAAGTGAATGGTTGAGTTAAGGCAATTAAAAGGGTACTTGATCAGTTGGCACTCTAGCAAAGAAATTAGTTGTTTATCTTTCAAAGACAATTTTTCTGGCTGTTTTGTACTGAGCAAGTTTGGCTTGTGCCAAGCAAAGTTGCTTATGACGATAAAATTTTCTTGTGCCAAGCAAAGTTTCTTGTGACGAGCAAAGTTGTTCAATGCTGAGAACCATTGAAATTTTCAAGTGGAAACAGTGATGTTGGCTGACTTACAGTAATTGGATTAATGATGAGATTTGAGATCTCTGGCCGACTTAGCTAATTTTATTGGGATATGTAATGTTAATTAATGATTGATCCACATCATTTAATGTATGGGTAACCATAATTAATGCATGGTTTCAAGATTTAATTAGAGACTACTTTGGAGAAGTAAATGTAATGCA
>MU227593.1:118644-141844 GCA_018584345.1 Thuja plicata | reverse complement strand
TTCAAGATTTAATTAGAGACTACTTTGGAGAAGTAAATGTAATGCAAAGATGGAATGATCCATTGGATCTGACCTAACCTAAGATCTATAATCTTGTTTAAGCGGCAAAAGATTTATCTGACCTAGATAGAGAGGTATATGATAACCTCAAGTGGTTATTCATTTAGGATGTTGAAGTGTGTTGCTGAATGTGAAGTGGATGTGTATGCAAAAGAGTTACATAATTGATTTACTATTTAGCATGATCTAGTAGAGAAGGCTGAATAAAGAAGCAGAGAGTGGCATGTGTGATTGCTTGACGGATTTCCAAGCAGATCAAAAGGTTGAAATGACAATGCAGGCTATCCAGTAAGTTAACATTAGAGTTGTAATTGGATCTGAATTTCCAAAGTAAGTTTTATGTATAAGATCACAACTGTTGATTACTTTCTAACCATTGTATCAGTCAAATCCTTTAACAAGGCTGACCTAAAATTCATTTGTATAATCCTCTAACAAGGTGATATTCAGGTGGAATGTTCTAAGTCCTCTAACAAGGCCACTCCTGATAGGGTGATTAAATACTTTAACCAGGTCACACCTAACAGTGTGTTATTGTAACCTTTAACAGGGTTGGCTCCTCACAGAGCTCACTTCAGAAGAGTGAAAACTTGGTAGCATGTTACTGGTGGTTTTTCTCATATTGGGTTTCCATGTTAAATACTTGTGTCAAATTGTGTGAATGTTTATGGTTTTTTTTACTGTTATGTTTCTACAAGCTAATTTCAATAGACTGTAAACGGCATGATTAAAGTTGTTGACGTATACTACTACTGCCGAGTAGATCTAAAATACAGAAAGTTTTTATTTGCTACATCTAGACCTGAGGATAACTGATTCACCCCTCCCCTCTCAGTTATTCTAAATTCATTCTAACAGTATATTGGTTTTTTTTCCTATAAACAAACATTTAAATCCATTAAGTCTGCATTTGTGCAAGTTTGTTGTCAATTCCTATCTCATGCTCCATTTCATGGTTGATGTCCAATGGGTAATTAGCCAATTATCTAGTATCTCCCAGTTATGTTGAGTCATTGTGAGATTACTGCTTGATAGTACCATATAAGACATATCAGAAGATATTACAAGGAATCCCCCCCTTGTTGTATCAGGACCTAAAGAGTAGAAGTATTATGAGAGCGCTTGTTAGTTGGTCCTTTTCTTGCATGAACAAATATTTGGAGGTGGCTCCTCTATAAAATAGTCATAAGAAGAAGAAGTTATTGTTGTTTTTATTGCAACATAAAAAGAAACCAATAGGATCAAAGATTCAATCATCAAGCCCCCTGCAATCAAGAGGAAGAGGAATCTTGGAATGAAGGAAGCAAACTCTAAAGCAAAGAAAAGGAAAGAGTTTATAAAGAACATAATTTTCAAAATAAAGAAGAGGTGATGACCTAGGACAATCACCTCTCACATAAAAGGGTATTCATAGCCAAAAACATGTATGTATAAAGAAATAATGTTGCATAATAAAGAAATGCCACTAAGCTAAGGAAAGTAGATCCTTAAATAGAGAGAAAGAAGGTAAAACCTTTCCCCCAGGGATGAAAGCAAGGGATATACCAATCAGATCCGGATATGCTATAACAAAGAGATATCTTTGCAAAATAAATGTCCTAGAAAGGATATCATGAATACTAGAAGAGAGAGATATGGATTATTATGAGCAAAGGAAGAATGTACCATATCATAATACAAAACCATAGGGATAAAATATATAAAGAATAATCAATTAAGCTCAAAAAAAATACATGCTAAGAGAATAATGGATCCTAGAAAAATGGAAGAAATACCTCTTGCCCCCCAGTCAAGAGACAAGAGGGAGAAAGGTCTATATTATAGAAGAACAAGGGGTATTCCCTGGATGGAAATTATGAATAAATTGTAATACCGCATGAGAGTGAGATATAATTCCTAAAGCAGCTCTTTCTCTAACATACATCTTGAAATGCACACAATCAGCAAGTAAATGTGTATTACTATAATGAAAAGGACATTTGTACTTGGAGAGAGCATATTTTGGCATAGGTTTAAATATTTCTTTCTTAGAATTCATTAATTGAACATACACCTAATTAGCCACATCTTGAGGCGTATCATGGTAATCTAAGGAAGGTGTTGGAAGAAGAACATGAAGAGGTTGGTGATGATAAAAATTAACCACCTTAAATTGAGATATCAGATATTTATCTAGATATTTAATACCATGCTCATTAACACCAATCCCTAAACCCTTATAACCTTGTTAGCCACCATATTGTATCTAGTAGTGTACATACCTTGTAAAGCTTCTTCAAGAGGTGATTGTTTACGGTGATCATGAGAAAATGTTGCATAAGGCAGAATGATAGGTTTAGAATAAGTTTCTTTGCTCTTCCCTTTAATATCATCATGGATCGGATAAGAAGGGGAAGGGAAATCAAATAATTATTGCACATCTACATCATGAACGATATTTTGAGCCCCATCATAAGTGTGGGAAGAACTAGGGATAGAAGATGGAGAAATAGCAGTGGGAATATTAGGAATTGGATTAGGAAGGATAGGATTAGAATTAGGAAGATTAGGAGATGGATTAGGAAGGATAGGATTAGGATTAGGAAGATTAGGAAATGGGGTATCATTTACCAAATTCTTCACATAATCCAAAAGAGAAATAAGTTCGCTACACAAATTATTAATGAAAGTTTTGAAAGTAGGAAGACTAGTATTAGTCAATCTCATAATAGCATAAGAAAGTTAAACATGAAGAGTGACAAACATAATGAAATGGATGATACTCTGATAAATAGTATAAGTACTATAAAGAGATGCTAAGAGAATAATAATGAGGAAAATAACCATACCCCAAATAATCTTAAAGATCTTCATAGTGAATGAAATGCAAGAAATATTGTTATGTTCTTATGAGTATGTAGATTTGTTTGTATTTTAAAATGCAAGAGCATAAAAGAAATCTAATATGTATGCAAAAGATAGTCTTAAGGAAAAGAGGCAAAGCATCTAACACCAAAAAGAAAGAGTTGTCTATCGTGGGTTCACCAAAATGTAAGATATATATATATATATATATATATATATATATAAGTGGTGTGTAGGGGGGTGGATATTGGCTCCTAATCCAAGACAAGGAGATCCCAATTGATTAACCAAAAGAAGACGATCAATGCAAAAAGGAATCAACTAGTTATGGATAAAGAGGAAATGGGGTGTCTAATTTCTTAATTATAAAGTAAAACAATAGATCTAAAAGATTAAGATGAAATGAAACACTTATCTTGAAATGTAGCAGATCTGGAAATCATTGTTTCTAGTGTCTGTACTGAGTTTTTGGAAATTATGCAACCAGATCTACAACAGAAACACAGGGATAGAGAAAACACGTAAATATTTTCCTCTTCTACTCCAGTTCGACCTTGACCCAAATGGAGTTCGACCTTGACCCCTTTATGTCAACCTTGACCTCCGGTGCTCTGATGGAAATTTTGTTCACGGATCCTGAAAGTTTTCCGAAAAGGGTATTCAAATCTACTCTATGATTTGTTGTTTTGTACTTGTACCTACAAGAAAAATGGTTCTGTTTGTTGGGGGGAGGGTTTTTCCTTAGTCAAACCCTGATTTAGGAATTAACCTTGAAATCAAAATTGAAATGGAGAATTCTAGCAAGTAGTAGAAGTAGATCTAACAACGAAGCTATGATATTCAATAGATATGCAATTGTATTTCAAATGTAAACAAGTAAGTCAATATGAAATCTTAGACTCAACATTAAAAACCATAAATATAAATCAAAACCTCCATGATTATACGATTGGAATCCACCTTGAATGAAGAATAAATGAATCTTGAGTATTCACAAAGGATCTTCAAGGAAGATCACACCACCATGATGGATAGATCTAGGGTTTTGAATCTTGAATCTTGAATGCTTGAACAAAATCCCTTCAAAGGATTTAATGCTTGAATCCTTGATCTTGAATGGAGAAATTGAACACTTGAGAAGAATGTAGAACAATAGATGCTTGAAAGTAGATGATCGCCTTGATAGGTTATGCGTAGATGATATATGTGTCGAAGATATTGCTTCTTAGAGAAAATGAGAGAAGAAGGCTTCCTTATATACAAGTCTAGGGCACAAACTTCTAGAGAGGCCAACATAGGAGAATTAAATTCCAATTAGGCTTATACCCCTAGAAGTGCACCTATATTAAATATCATTTAAGAGTCGCTACTTCAGAGCCCAAAACAGACAACCCAGAAGTATGAAAATGAACTTTTGAGATCCCCCCACAGCTGACAAAATTTCCAATGGAAAAGGGGGACCTGGGTCAAGGTCAAGGTCAACCCTAACCTAGGTTAGGGTCGAGGTTGACCTTGACCTTGTTGGAAAGCTACAATGCAAACAATTGTTATTTTGTCATTGATGGAAAACCTTAATTGGTGAGACTATTGATATTTGTTTGAGTACCATATCTATTGATTACTGAAGAATATTTGAAGGAAAGGATAACAAGGATACCAAGTGAAATGGTTGAGTTATGGGAAAATACAAGGGTACTTGATCAGTTGGCACATTGGCAAGATAATGTGTTGTTTATCTATAACACTAAAATGAAGGTGTCAGTTTATTGGGAACAGTATATGTCAAGTGAAGTTTGTGTCAATCGAGCACCAGTGTATGTTGAGCATAATTTATAATGTCGATCGAGTGATAGTAAATTACCAGGGAAATCAGTGATGACCGAGTGGAAGAAAATAGTCTTGGTCGAGCGCTAGTATTTTGGTAAATGTTGAGATTTGAGATCTCTGGTCGACATAATTGAAAATATTGGGATATGTAAAGTTAATTAAGGATAAGCACAAATGGTCCACATTAATTAATGCATGGGTAACCGTAATTAATGCATGGATTCAAGATTTAATTTTTGATTGCTTTGGAGAATTAAATTAAATGTAAATGATGGAAATATTTGTTGGATCCAACCTAACCTAAGCTCTACAATCTTGATTATGCGAAAAAGATTTATTTTACCTAGATGAAGAGGTATAAGATAACCTGAAGGGGTTATTCAAGTTGTGGGAAGAATGTTCTAAGTGTATGCAAGAGGTTTGCATGGTTAATTGACTGATTGGCATGATCTAGTAGAGAAGAATGATCAGAGACGCAGAGGATTGTGACAGTGATTGCTTGACAAATTTCCAAGTAGATCTGAAGACTAAAATGAGAATGGAGGCCACACAGTGAATTAGCATTAGAGTTGAATTAGATCTAGATTTTCAAATTAAGTTGTATGTATCAGATCACACCTACTGATTACTTTCTAACCATTGTATCAGTCAAAACCCTTTAACCAGGTTGACCTAAGAGTCATTGTATAAATCCTTTGAGCAAGGTGACATTCAGGTGGAATGTTCTAAGTCCTCTAACAAGGCCACTCCTAATAGGGTGATTAAATCCTTTAACCAGGTCACATTTAGTAGTGTGTATTGTAACCTTTAACAGGGTTGGCTCCTAACAGAGCTCACTTCAGAAGAGTAAAAAATTGGTAGCATTTTACTCATGATTTTTCCCAAATTGGGTTTCCACGTTAAATCTTGGTGTCAACTTGTGTGAATGTTTATGTTGTGTTTTACTGATAAGTTTATACAAGCTGATTACATTTGAATAGTAAACTACATATTTATGTTGTTGATTTATGTTTTTTCTACTGAGAAGATCTGAGTTGTTTAAAGTTCTATAAAGTTTCAATTGGTACATCTAGACCTATGGATAACTGATTCACTCCCCCTCTTAGTTATTCTAAATTCATTCTAACAATTGGTATCATAGCTCTGGTCTCTTGAAAATAGTTTGAAGGTACTTGGAGCAAAAGATCAAGATGTATAAAAAGGAGGTACCGAAGTTGAACAAAGATAACTTCCCTACATGGCAGATTTTGATGAAATTGCATCTGGCTGGTATTTTTGATGCTGCTAAATGGTATATTGAACATGGTTATGTAGCCCCACCAACACCTCTCACCGCTGAACAGTTAAGAGAAAAGTAGGAACACAATCAAGCAATGTTGGAGATCGCATCATCCTTGAGCTATCCTGAATTTGAAGACATAAAGAGTTGTACAAATGCAAAGCAGATGTGGGATACTCTAGCAACCATCTATAGAGGAGATACAAATGTGTTGAGAGACAAATCAAAAAGTTTAAGTGGTGATTTGTATGAAATGAAAATGCAAGAAGGAGAAAATATAATTCAATATTGTGGTAGGATAAAAGAAGTTGTGAATTATATTAGAGGAGCTAATGGAACCATTGATGATAACACCATTATGATAAAGATACTGAGGAATCTTCTTCCTATATATGCTATTAGATTCTCTATAACTCAAGAATTGAGATGTAATCCTAATAACAATTTGACTTTGGAAGGTCTGGTAGGAAGACTTACTGTATTTAAGATGTCAAATTTTGATAACTACACTCCACAAGCTATTGAATCTGCATTCAAGTCCCAGTTGGTCCTTAACAAAACAAAGAAAGGAAATAAATGTGTGAACAGTGATAGTGACACTACAGATGATGATCTGGAATAACTTGAGGCACTTATGGAAAGAAAACCATCTAGAGGAAAAGGAAAATTCAAAGGTAAACTTCCAATCATTTTTTTTTCATGTAACAAAGTTGGCCATATTGTTGCTAGATGTCCTGATAAGAATGACAAAGAAGAAAGAAGAGACAGCAAGTACAAAGATAGAAAGGATGACCGAGACTTCAGAAATTATAAGGATTACAAAGACAAAGGTAAGAAATCTTTCTATATAGACAAAGAAGCTTCTGATAGTGGATCTGACAATTCTGATGAAAATGATATAGAAGTTGTGTATGTTGCTATGAAAGATGATTCTAATGATGATGAGAAAACTGCATTAATTTCTTATATGAGTAAAGGTGACCATTTGATTAGTGACAGTGGTTGTTCACATCACATTACTGGTGATAAAAATAAATTCAAGACCTTAGATCAGTGCAAAGGTGGTTATGTTAAATTTGGTAATGATGCACCATGTCTTGTTAAAGGGAAAGGATTAATTAGATTGACTGACAAGATCAGATGTGATAATGTATATTGGGTTGATGATCTTAACTATAATTTACTGAGTGTTACATAGCTGAATACTTTTGGTTACAGAGTTGAGTTCCATCACAAGAAGGAAAAGATCTTTGATACCACAGGAGAATTAGTTGGAAGTGGAGAGCAGACAAAAGGTAACCTATTCTATCTAGACTTAGTTGATGAGACATGCTTGTTTGCACAATATAATGATGTTTGGTTTGGCATAAAAGTTTGTATCATGTAAACTCTTATAACTTGTAAGCATAAGAAAATTTAAAAAGGTTAGAGGGCTGCCTAAGTTAAAGAAACCTGAAAATGCAATGTGCAAGCAATGTCAGTTGGGAAAATGACTAAGTCTAGTTTCAAGAGCAAGACTCATACTTCTGAGGAAATTATGGAATTGGTTCATACTAACCTTTGTGGTCCCATTGGTGAGAAAAGTTACTGTGGAGATAGATATTTTATTCTATTTGTTGATGATTACTGTAGAATGATGACTGTTATGTTTCTTAAAGAAAAATCTGATCCATTCTAGTTATTTAAGTGGTACTTGCAAAAAGTTGAAAAAGAGACAGGTAAAAGTATGAAATGTTTGAGATCTAACCGAGGAGGTGAGTTTATTTCTAATGAGTTTAACAGGTTGTGAAATGACTGAGGTATAAAAAGACAGATGTCTGCACCTAGGACACCACCACAGAATGGTATTGGTGAAAGAAGAAATAGATCTATCATGGACTATGCCAGAACACTAATGATAGAGAAAAATTTTGCACAAAAATATTGGAGAGAAGCTGTGAGTACAACATTCTATACCCTGAATAGAGTACAAGTCAAGAAAGGTACTAATGCTACACCTTATGAGCTATGGTATGGATATGCGCCTAATGTAAGATACTTCAAAGTTTTTGGAAGTAAATGCTTCATACTGAAGGATAACAGAAATAGAAAACTTGATGCTAAAGGTGAGGAAGGGATATTTCTTGGTTATTGAACTAGAAGTAAAGCATATAAGTGTTTGAATTCTAACAATAACAAAATTGTGGAAAGTGAAAATGTTAGAATTGATGAATATGCAGAAAGAAATGAAGTTGAATGCATACTGGAACCTAAAAGTTACAAATAATTCATCTATCTGGATGAGGAAGATTCTAATGTATTACCTAAACCTAAGGAAGAGGTTTTTGAGCAACAACTAGCACCTGTCGAGTCACAGATTGAGGTTGCCATGCAACAAGAGGTAATTGCCAAGCTATCTAATGGAGATGTCGAGACACAGAATCAACCTGAATTGAATGTGAATAATGACTCTAAAGAAAAATAAGAACCTACTCTAGAAAAGTATGTGAGGAGGCACCACAAACCTGATCAAATCATAGGATCAAATGATTCTGTATTTATGAAAAGAATTAAGTTGAGAGACGGTACATGCTTGTTATGTGATTTTGAGCCTAAAACAGTAAAAGATGCTTTAGAAAATGAAGACTGGATACAAGCCATGAATGAAAAGGTTGAAAAGATTGAAAAGAACAAAACTTAGACACTTGTACCTAGGCTGAATGAAAAAATTGTAATTGGTACTAAGTGGGTATTCAGAAACAAGCTGAATGAACATGGAGAAGTAACAAGGAATAAAGCTAGACTATTATGCAAGGGTTATGCACAAGAGGAAGGAATTGATTATGGAGAAACATTCACCCCAGTTGCAAGATTGGAAGGATTCAGAACCTTACTTGCATATGCAAAGGTTTTAAATTTTCTCAAATGGATGTAAAGTCATCATTTTTGAATGGGATACTAGAAGAATAAGTGTACATTGAACAAGCTGATGGATTTTTTTACCCAAGAAAGAGGAACATGGTTTGCAGAATACACAAGGCACTATATGGACTTAAGCAAGCACCAAGAGCATGGTATGATAGATTGTACAATTATTTGATAAAGATTGGATTCACAAGGACCAATGACAACAACAATCTATATTTGAATACAGAACAAGTTAAAGGTACTTTATTAGCTGAAATTTTTGTTTATGACATTATATTTGGTGGACAAGATGTGTTATGCCAAACATTTGCAAAAGAGATGCAAACTAAATTTGAGATGTCTATGTTTGGTGAAATCAAATTATTTGTTGGCTTACAAATATATCAAATGAAGAATGGTATCTCCATTACTCAATCAAATATGTCAAGGAGATACTAAAAACTTTTGGAATGGAAGAATCAAAACCAGTAAGTACACCCATGGCTACTGGACAAAAGTTAACAAAAAATGATGATACAAAAGAAGTGAATCAAACCCTTTATAGGTCAATGGTTGGAAAGTTGCAATATGTTGTGCACAATAGACGTGATATTTCTCTGGCTATTGGAATTGTTGCAAGATTTTGTGCCAATCCCAAGGAGACTCATATGATGGTAGTAAAAATAAATCTGAGATATTTGAAGGGTACAGATGAATATGGTCTGTATTGCAAAAAGAATGACAATTTTGAACTTAGAGTTTACATTGATTCTGATTGGGCTGGAAACATGGATGATAGGAAAAGCACCACATGTGGCACATTTCTTTTGAGAAAGAGATTGGTTTCCTGGACAAGCAAGAAATAGAATTACACCTCACAATCTACAGCTAAAGTTGAGTATGTGGCAGCAGAAGTTAATTGCTCTAATATTGTGTGGTTGAAGGTACTACTAAAAGGTATGAAAGAGGAGATCACAGAACTAGTTGTTATATATTGTGATAACATGAGTGCCATTAATATTTCTAAGAACCATGTGATGCACTCTAAGACAAAGCATATAGCTATCAAGTATCATTACTTGAGAGAGCTAGTTCAAAATACGGAAGTGAGACTGGAATATGTGCATACTAAGGAACAGTTGGCAGACATATTTACAAAAGCACTACCCAAGGATGCTCATGATTATCTGCAAGGTAAATTAGGGGTGATTCCCCTAACTGAGGCTAATTAGTTTAGAATGGAAGTGTTGCATCAAATTTTGTATTCAGAATATTTGACACATTGATGCATAGGAATCACACTTTAGGAAGCTACCTAAAGCTGTGAAAGAAAGAGAGGGACAAAAAAGAGGATCAGTCATAAGAAAGATGATAGGAGTAGCATGTTATAGAGTTAGAACTGAAGAATCTGCATAATGTAGATGTCAGCGTCTTAGGAATTGTTGTCAAAGAGGGAGAGTTTACTACTTAGAGAAAAAGGGAGAGATTACTGAAAGAGGGAGTCTATAGATGAACAGAAATAGAAAGATTTCAGTGTGACTACAGACATAGAGGGAGAAATATTTTATAGGATGAGAATCTAAATGAAGCTAAAGACATTAATGAAGATTTGTTCATATCAAGGAACATAGGCAGACTTTTTGGATTGTATGGTAACTATATTTGTAAAATTATTTTTTTAAAGTTTAGTGTTTCCATAAATGCCAAAGAGGGAGATTATTGGAAAGCTACAATGTAAACAATTCTTGTTTTTTCATTGATGTCAAATCTTAACTAGTGAGACTATTGCTATCTGTTTGAGTACCATATCTATTGATTACTGAAGAATATTTGAAGGAAAGGATAACAAGAAGCCTGAGTGAAATGGTTAAGTTATGGGAAACTACAAGGGTACTTGATCAGTTGGCACATTGGAAAGGTAATGTGTTGTTTATCTATAACACTAAAATGAAGATGTCAGTTTACTGGGAACAGTATATGCCGAGCAAGGTTTGTGTCGACCGAACACTAGTGTATGTTGAGCATAATTTCTAATGTTGACCGAGGGCCAGTAAATTATCAGGGAAATCAATGACGACGAAGTGGAAGAACACAGTCTTGGTCGAGCACCAGTATTTTGGTAAATGTTGAGATTTGAGATCTTTGGCTGACATAATTGAATTTATTAGCATATGTAAAGTTAATTAAGGATAATCATGAATGGTCCGCATTAATTAATGCACGAGTAATGGTAATTAACAAATGGATTCAAGATTTAATTTGTGATTGCTTTGGAGAAGTAAATTAAATTTAAATGATGGAAATATCCATTGGATCTAACCTAACCTAAGATCTACGATCTTGATTAAGTGGAAAAGATTTATTTTACCTAGATGAAGAGGTATAAAATAACCTCGAGGGGTTATTCAAGTTGTGGGAAGAATGTGCTAAGTGTATGCATGAGGTTTTCATGGTTAATTGATTGATTGGCATGATCTAGTAGAGAAGGCTGAGCAGAGAAGCAGAGGATTGTGATAGTGATTTGTTGACAAATTTCCAGGCAAATCTAAAGACTGAACTGAGAATGGAGGCCACTCAGTGAATTAGCATTAGAGCTGAATTAGATCTAGATTTGCAAAGTAATTTTTATGTATTATATCACACCTGTTGATTACTTTCTAACCATTGTATCAGTCAAAATCCTTTAACCAGGTTGACCTAATAGTCACTGTATAAATCCTTTAAGCAAGGTGACATTCAGGTGGAATTTTCTAAGTCCTCTAACAAGGCCACTCCTGACAGGGTGATTAAATCCTTTAACCAGGTCACATTTAGCAGTGTGTCTTGTAACCTTTAACAAGGTTGGCTCCTAGCAGAGCTCACTTTAGAAGAGTGAAAATTTGCTAGCATGTTACTGGTGGTTTTTCCCAAATTGGCTTTCCACATTAAATCTTGGTGTCAACTTGTGTGAATGTTTATGTTGTGTTTTACTGATAAGTTTCTGCAAGTTGATTACATTTGAATAGTAAACTACATATTTATGTTGTTGATTTATGTTGTTGCTACCGAGCAGATCTAAGTTTTTTTAAGTGCTATAAAGTTTCAATTGGTACATCTAGACCTATGGATAACTGATTCACCCCCTCTTAGTTATTCTAAATTCATTCTAACAGACCCAGGGGGTCAATACCCCTGGAAAATATGCCAAGTGGGAAAAACAATGCCTGGAGAGGCCCAATCAGGGTCCTAAATAGGCACAGAAGGTGGAAAAGGGGAAGATATGAGAGGACAACATGATGATGGCCCAAATTACCCCCTAAGGAGGGCTAAATAGTCTTAACATGGAAGTGCTTCCATTTTAAGATGATACAAGATCATCTTGTGGCTTAACATGCAATGTCTGAGTTTTTGGGAAGCAAAAATTATAGCCAAGCACACTCTTTCAATTGAAGTGTAGTTTAGTTCATAATTCTCAAGTGTTCGACTAATATAATAAATGACTCTTCCTTTTCCTTATAAATTATTCTATTCCAAAAATACCCCCAATGAATGCTCTGTAGATGAGATGTACAATAGTAGGGGTTGATCTAGAATGGGTGCTACTAAGACTGGTACCTCTGGCATCCCTACCCACAACATGGTTGCAGAAGGTCTTTATGACCTTAAGAACACAAATACTACTTCTACTGTCACCAAAAAAGGAATATTTAAAAATATACCCCTCTATCAAAAAATCTCCAAACCCATATAACTATATAGGAGGTTGCCAATCATGTAGAGGAGGATTTGGGAGAGGAAGATAACAAGAGTGAGAGTGCAAGACACTCTAAGAGATTGGTGGTTCATTCACCTATCAAAGGGAAGAAGAATAAATTAGTTGATTATGATTTGGAAGATGAGGAGGTTGCTAAAGATGGGGATGATAGTACTGATGGAGAAGGAGACTTGGGAAAAGAGAAAGTTTTGGCACAATCAACTAATGGTTTATCCATGCATATCTCCAACGAAACTAAAATTGAACCTGTAAATCTCACCCAAGATTCCTTACTAGAGGAGGATAATAACTAGGGGAGTGTTTCTAGTACATGCGTGGATTGCAAGAACATGATGGTGGAGTTCGAAACACTAAAGAAAAGAGTATGTGAATTGGAGGAAAAGATGATAAGCATCTCCTGATTCAATGTGTTGGTGATGCACAACTCGATGAGCTCCCTATACCTCATGAAGAAGAAGGTCTTAGGAAGGGATGTGAAAAAAGAAGGGAAATACAATGAAATCTTTAAGTTCCCCAATGAAGATTGGATCCATGAACTCACCTAGCCACGGGGTGGTTGTTTCTAGCTTTAGTTTTTTGCTTAGTGATGTTAAGACTTTTAATAGTTTATAGTTATATGTTTATAGTAGTTTACAGTTATATGTTGATAAAATTTATATTAGTTTACAAATTTATTATGATGTTAATCGGTTGTTAATGTTGGGCTTGTGCTCTTTTTAAACTACCTTTAAGTTGTTTGTTTTGAAAGGACATGCCCATGATTTTGTTGCTATTAATATAAAAAATAATAATATAAATAATTTTAAATAAAATAAAAGAGTTCTTAAATAAATAAAATTAGCATATCTAAAGATTTAAATAATAAATAAAAATAAGGCAAATAATGTAAGAAAAAACTATAACGTTTCAAAATAATTTTAAAAAATAAATAGTTCTTATGTAAATAAAATTAACATGTTTAAATTTTTATTTTATTTTATTTCTTCTTTTTTTCAATGGAAGACTTACATCCATAAATTCTATCTAAACTAATAACCAAATATTTAAAAAATTAATAAAATAAAATAAACAACATAATAAAAAGTAATAATTATGTTGGTGTAATTAACTATTCACTAATTACACTTTACTTAAATTTACTTAGGATAATGCATTTCAAAGTAGCTTGAATAAGAGACACTTGGGAGTTTGCATCTCATTTTAGCACATGGTGTAGGAGAAATCTACTTTAGGTGGAGTTAGTTGTTATCTCTTTCCACTTTATGTGTGATATCCACCTTTAGTAATCTTATCACATTATCATCCTCTCATTGTTGCACATGTTTACACATACTTCATTGTACAATGTAGGATGATCCACCTTTGGTGGACATGTGATGCCACCTAGTGTGGTTGATATTTTATATCTTGCATCACTCCTAGTTATCATGCATTTCCTATATATTTAGGTACACCTACTTTCTACTAAATTAATTATATCCATTATTGTCTGATTATTGATCATCTTTTGGTGCAGTGCACCCATGACAGTCACTGATTTCATGTTTTTGTGTTTGTAATAACTGGATAGATCCTAGAGATCATCCTTTTTTTGTATCCACTTGTGTGGTCAAGGATCTCTAAGGCACTCTTATAAGCCTTGTGAGGCCTTAGTCCAATGGGATCATTAGTTTTAGCATTAAGTTGATTTAGGTGTGTTTGATGCTCTAGATGAGTCTTAACATTGATTTTATTAGATTCAAGTTATTTTGATCATGTTTTGTCAAGTTGATAGGTTAGAATCCAAATCAAAAGTCTCCGAGTTGCAAAAAGAAAAAATGTTGTAAAATGTTGCTCAAGCAACTTCCAAATGTTGCTCGAGAGTTGCAAGATGGAATACCAATAGTCACCAAGGGATTTGGATAATTGTTAATTCACATATGAAGTGGGTTTAATTTTTCTCTTCAAACCAAAGGGGTTAGAAGTTCTGTTTTGATGTTCTAATGCAAAATAAATGGAAGATGAAGAGTTTTTCTAAGCTTTACTGACTGGTATGGTCATGTCTAGTATTTTTATTGCAAGGTAAGTTCATGTTTTGAAGCTAATTTATGTTATCTTAACATTTCATTTGATTGGGGATTTATTAGTTTAGAGTAGAAGTGTTTTTGAGTTAATTTTCTAAAACCAGTCTAGAAAAGAGGCCTATTAGGAGCCTGCAAATGAAGTCCTAACTTGCATTTGAACTAGTGAAATTTCTCACCCTTCTTGAAAATGCAAGTTAGGAAGGTGTATTTATGGATTCCTAAATCTCAGAGTGTGGCTCAAAGGGAAAGACATGTTTGCATCAAGGCCTAGGCTGAATATCTCAATGTATTCAACCAGGAATGAATGTAACAGTGTTGATATTTTGAAGAATTGAATTGTTGGAGTAAACTAGAGGTATATTTATGTTTTTTGGAGTTTGAAGAGAAGATATGAGGCCCTACACCAATCCCATTCACCCATTTCCCAGCACTTTCTTTGATTTCCAAACATAATCTAGCCAATTAGGTCTGTGAGCTTTGTAAGAGTTAGGTGTTGCAGGAGTGGAGTTGTAACCCAAGGCTTTGGGGATCATCATAACTTCCAAAAGGGTGTCTGAATCTACCCTTATATTTCTTAGGTGTGGCCAAGAAGAAAATTTATGTCCTTAAAACTAGTTAGATAAACTTACAAGGAATTCTAGGGTAGTCAAGGTTTGACATATTGTAGAAGTTGAAGGATCAGTCTAAGGGTTGATTTCCTATCCTTAAATCATAAGTAAGGTTTCCCAATCACTAGTTGTGTTGTGTGAAGCCACTAGTGAAGGTTTAGATTTTGGCTTAAAATAGGGCTAGTGTCCCTAAGTCACAATATTGCATGATATTGGTTCGAGCATTGCTCACCTTGCAGGAGTTGGAAAAGCATTCGATCACCTTTGTTTGGTAGAATAAATTACGTCTAAAAGGGCCAAGGAGTCTGACCTTGAATAAGTTGCATTTGGGGTGTAGGAGGAGAGAAATACCTATCACATCACTTCTTGTAGTGTGATATGCATTAGGTGGTATCAGAGCTTAGAAAATCTCTTGGTAACAACAATACAAGATCAAGTTGATGACTGCAAGGAAGAGGAGGAGATACCTTTGAGGATTAAAAATTTGGAGCTAGCTAAAATTGTGAGGGAACAAGAAACTAAGAACAAGAAGATGGAAGCAGA
Organism: Thuja plicata; assembly: GCA_018584345.1. Classification (NCBI taxonomy): domain Eukaryota; kingdom Viridiplantae; phylum Streptophyta; class Pinopsida; order Cupressales; family Cupressaceae; genus Thuja; species Thuja plicata. The sequence goes on along the minus strand of MU227593.1, from coordinate 125,980 downwards.
GATTGCAAAGTTGAAAATCTCACAGACCAGTATACCTACTAATGAAGATAGTGAATTAGACCAAGAAGAAGAAAGCCCTAAAGTTGAAAGGATGAGTATCAGAAGAGAAAATAATTCTAGGCGCCTTGGAGAGAGTGGGTAGGAGAGATAACAATCCAGATTTACCATGTTTATAGGAAAGATGGACCCTAAGGAGTGTATGGATTGGGTAGAAGCCCTAGAAAAATATTTTGAATGTGAAGACATTCCTACTCAATAGAGAACCAAGATTTCCAAGTCTAAGACGAAGGGACCAACACTAAGCTGGTGGAATTTCTTACAAAGGGAGAGTGGAAAAAGAGAAGGAGCCAATAACCACATAGAAGAATATTCTTAGGGAGATAAAAACCAATTTTTCCTAGATGATTATGAGGTAACTCTGCATAAGAATTTACAAAATTTGAAGAAACAATATCTTGATGTATGATCCTATACTGATGAATTTTACAAAATCACAATGAAGGCAAAGATCCCTGAAAATGAAAAACAAAATCTTGCTAGGTATTTGAATGGACTTAAATATAGTATCCAAGATTAATTAAGTTTATTTTTCCCATAGTCTGTACACCAGTGCTATCAAATGGAAATGACAATTGAAGAAAAATAAAAGAGGAGAGGAGAACAAAATATCACAGGAAGAGGTACCAGTTTCAGAGGCAGAGGAAGATTCCAAGGAAGGGAGTCATCACCAAGACCACGGGGAGAATCAAGTCACAAAGATCCTAACAGAGATCAGATTCATAGAGGCAATTTTAGAGGGGGTAGAGGAAACAATAGAGGAAAATTAGGAGGTAGAAAAACCACTGTGTTCACTGGAAATTATTTCTCCTAGAACCAGATTGGTCACCAATCTTTTATATGCCCAAGAAAGGCCAGTACAAGCTTCAACACACCAGGAGGAGATAGGAGAGTACAAATCACTCAAGATAAAGAGTGTCAAGAATGAATTCATATCATACCACTACATCCAGACCTGCAGACCCTAAACAAGGAGAGTGCATAATGTTCATTAGGACACTCTTGAAGATGCCAACTCCCAAGGAGCCCCCAAAAAGGAAGAGTTTATTCTGAACTCACTGCAAGGTACATGGAAAAATTTGTAAAATTATTGTTGATTCTATTTCTAATAAGAATTTTGTTTCTAATGAGATGATAAGTAAACTTTGTTTAAATAAAATACCACATCCAAGCCCTTATAAAGTATCTCGGCTCAATAAGGATCAACAAACCTTGGTAGATGAATAGTTTTGGGTAGAATTTCAAGTAGGAGAATACAAAGATAAAGTTTTATGTAAAGTTGTGAACATGGATGCATGTCATCTCCTTCTAGGTAGACCATGACAATATGATGTTGATTCCCAACATGGGGGTATGAAAAATGTCTACACATTAACCAAAAATGGGATAAGTTACACCATGACACCTCTCCCTGATTCAAATAAGGACAGAGCCTTAACAAACAATGTTATCTTAGTAGGAGAAAAGGAATTTTTTTAATTCCTTAAGGAGAAAGATATCCCTTGTCTTTCTATCATAGTCAAGCCAAAGACAAAGCCTAAGGAGATGCCAATAGGTCAAGAGCCTCAGAGAAATGTTTGTCCAAAGGAAGTGCAATATTTTTTGAACAAATACAAAGGGAAAAGTTGTAGACAATAGTACAAACACTTTTCCACCAAAAAGGGATACTAGTCACTATATAGACCTCATACCTGGTTCTCTATTTCCCAATAAGGTTTTTTATAAACTGACCCCTAAACAAAATGTAGAAGTTGCAAGACAGATTCAAGGACTATTGGAGAAATGCTTCATTAGGAAGAGCATAAGCTCCTATGCAGTGCCTACAATCCTATCCCCTAAGAAGGAGGGTACATGGAGTTTATGTACTAACTCTAGAGCCATTAATAGGATAACCATCAAATATAGGTTTACTATTCCAAGGATAGAAGATCTTATGGATTGTCTAGGAGGAGAAAAATAATACTAAAAATTTGACTTAAAGAGTGGGTATCATCAAATTAGGATCAGAGAAGGGGATGAGTGGAAGACAAATTTAAAAACCAATGAGGGATTTTTTGAGTGGTTGGTGATGTCTTTTGGTCTTTCAAATGCTCCTAGCAACTTTACGGGGTTAACTAATGAGGTCCTCAAACATTTTATCAATCATTTTGTTGTTGTTTAATTATATGACATATTAATATTTAGCAAGGATAAGGATGAGTATATGATACATCTAGACATGGTGATGAAAATATTACATGAGGAGAAGTTAAGAATCAATTTGGGCAAATGTGTGTTTTGCAAGAAGAGCTGATATTTCTTGGTTTTGTCATCTCCAAGGGCAACTTGAAAATTGATCCTTCCAAGGTTGAAGCCATAGTGAATTAGCGCACTCCAAAATCTTCTAGTGAGGTAAAGATCTTTCATGGCATTGCTAGTTTCTATAGAAATTTTGTTAAGAATTTAAGTGGGGTGAGTGCACCAATGATAGATACCATCAAAGGGGGAAGGAAATATAAATTTGTATGGATTGATGCTGCAAAAAAGTCATTTGAATACTTGAAGACAAGAGTCTCTCAACAACCTATCTTAATACTCCCTAATTTTCACAAAGTCTTCACCATTGAATGTGATGCTAGTAAGAGAGCTATTGGGGGTGTTCTCAGTCAAGAAGGGAGACTTGTGGTATTTTTCAGTGAAAAACTTAATGAAGTAAAGAAGTACTCTACATATGACTTGGAGATGTATGACATGGTTTTGTCACTTAGGAAGTGCAGACATTACTTATTGCCCAAGGAATTTATTGTATATACTGACAATCATGCCTTGAGTTTTCTTAACAAGCAGGAGAAATTGAATCATAGACACCTCAAGTGGATGGAGTACTTGCAAGCATTCACTTTCACCATTAAACACAAGAAAGGGGTGACTAAAAAGGTATTTGATGCCTTGAGTAGAAGAAATTTGGCTATACAAGAAATCACTTTGTAAAGTGTAGGTTTCCCTATCCTCAAAGATATGTATCCCAATGATGGATATTTCAAAGAATTTTACAAAGTTTGCTTGGAACTAGGAGATAGATATCACTGAATTTGTAGACTACATTCAAGAAGGAATTTTGTTTAAAGGGAGCCAGCTCTGTATCCCCGATTGTTCCATGAGAGAGAAAATTATAAAAGAGAAGCATTATGGATGTCTATGAGGCCATTTTGGTCTTGACAAGACACTTGAATTAGTGAGAAGATTCTATTTATGGCCCAAGATGCAATCTGATATAAGGAGATTTGTAGAGTTTTGTTTAGTTTGTTGAAAATCCAAAGGAATGAGTTCCAATGCATGCTTGTACACACCATATCCAATCCCTAGTAAACCTTGGGACTCCATAAGCATGGATTTTTTGTTGGGTTTTCCAAGGACCAAAGAAGGTTATGATAGTGTTTATGTGGTTGTGGACATATTCTCCAAGATGACACACTTCTTACCTTGCAAGACTACACATGATGCTTCAAGTATTGTAGGTTTATTCTTCAAAGAAATCGTAAGACTCCATAGTTTACCTCTCACCATTGTCTCAGAAAATGATCCAAAATTCTTGGGATATTTCTGGCGTACCCTATGGAAGAGACTTGGAACAAACTTAGCCATGTCATCTTCTTATCATCCTCAGTTAGATGGATAGACTGAAGTCATCAATATATCTTTGGGAAATCTACTAATATGTCTAACAAAGGAGTATGGGGTAGCATGGGATTTGATCCTTCCACAAGTATAATTATCCTATAATGATTGTGTCAATAGGAGATTAGGACTTAGTCCTTCTAAAATTTTCTATGGATCACACCCTAGGGGTGTATTGTAGCTAAGAGATATTAAAAACCTTGGTCAGAGGAGTGCTCAAGCTAATGACTTTGCAGAAGTCATGAATAATATGCACCAACAAGTCAAGGAGAGACTTCAACATACCTCTAAGAAATACAAACAAGTAGTAGAATTCAAGAGAAGAGATGTCAAATTCAAGGTAGGAGACATGGTTATGGTTCACCTGAAGAAGGAAAGACTACCTAAATAAAAACATACCAAGCTCGTGATGAAGAAGATTGGCCCTTTCGAAATATTGAAGAAATGTGGCAACAATGCATATAGGATTGGGTTACCTTCCAATGTTGGTCTATCCCCAATATTCAATGTGGCTGATCTATATGCCTACAAAGGTCCTATTACTGATGTGTCTATTATAGGTGATCAAGATCTTCAATAGGACAAGGAGCTACAAGAACTACCTCAACCGTCTTTGCAATAAATTGAATGCATTCTGGATAAAAGGATAAGAAAACAAACCAGGAGATCTACATTCTATGAGTATCTAGTAAAATGGAAACACCATTCCTTGGAGGATGCTACTTGGATGACTCCTGCAAACATAAAGAAAGTTGGATTCACATTAGAATATATCCCAACTCAAGGGACTTGATTTCCATTTGTCTTGGGGAGTATGGTGCAGTGTACCCATGACAGTCACTAATTTCATGATTTTGTGTTAGTAATAATTGGATAGATCCTAGAGATAATCCTATTTTGTTTTGGATCCACTTGTGTGGTCAAGGATCTCTAAGGCACTATTATAAGCCTTGTGATGCCTTAGTCCAATGGGATTGTTAGCTTTAGCATTAAGTTGATTTAGGTGTATTTAATGCTCCAGATGAGTCTTAGCATTGATTTTATTAGATTCGAGTAATTTTGATCATGTTTTGTCTATTTGACAGGTTAGAATCCAAATCAAAAGTCTTCGAGTTGCAAAAAGACAAAATGTTGCAAAAGATGTAAAAATGTTACTCAAGCAACTTCCAAATGTTTCTTGAGAGTTGCAAGGTGGAAGACCAATAGTCACAAAGGGATTTGGATAATTTTGAATTCACATATGAAGTGGATTTAAGTTATCTCTTTTAACCCAAGGGGTTAGAAGTTCGGTTTTGATGTTCAGATGCAAAATGAATGGAAGATGAAGAGTTTTTCTAAGCTTTACTGACTGGTACAGCCATGTTTGGTGTTTTATTGCAAGATAAGTTCATTTTTTGAAGATAATTTGTGTTATTCAAACATTTCACTTGATTTGGGATTGATTAGTTTAGAGTAGAAGTGTTTTTGAGTTAATTTTCTAAAACCAGTCTAGGAAGAGGCCTGTTAGGAGTCTGTTTCACAAATGAAGTCCTAACTAGCATTTGAACTAGTTAAATTTCTTACCATTCTATAAAATGCAAGTTAGGAAGTTGTATTTATGGATTCCTAAAGCTCAGAGTGTGGCTCAAAGGTAAAGACATGTTTGCATCAATCCCTAGGCTAAATATCTCAATGTATTCAGCCAGGACTGAACGTAACAATGTTGATATTTTGAATAATTGAATTGTTGGAGTGAAATGGAGGTAGATTTTAATTTTTTGGAGTTATTAGAGAGGATCTAAGGCCCTGCACTAGTTCCATGCACCCATTTCCTAGCACTTGATTTTATTTCCAAACATAATCTAGCTAATTAGGTCTGTGAGATTTGTAAGAGTTAGGTGTTTCAGGAGTGGATTTGGAACCCAAGGCTTTGGAGGTCATCATAAATTCCAATTGATGACATGTAACTTATTAAATGGTTCACTATATTAAGTTGAAGATGATGCAAGACATTAAATCAGTTAATGGTTTGTATTGTCATTGATGTCAACTTGATATCATCTGTATGGCCATACACATAATGCCCAAGACTTCAGAGAATCAATGGAATAGAGGTTATGCTTTTAGAAATGCATAAAAGTGAAGTATTCACTAAGTGACAGAATACACCGGTGGAGTGCCCACCATCGGTAAAGACAAAGATAAAAGTCACAGTGATACCCGACGAGCAGAAGATAGTATTGCCCGACGAAGCAGAATCAAAGGATGCCCGACGAACTAAAAATGGTGTTGCTTGATGAGAAAGATCCAATGATGCCCAACGGATGGAGATCTTGAAGCTAACTGAAGTGACACTGATGGAACTGGCAGTTGTCACCAGTGACGAACTGCAAAATTGACCGACAGAATAGAGAGATCAGAAAATGACAAAATATCTAGCTGGCAGAGCTAAAAGATAGACATAATTGGTTGTTTTATTTGACCACAGTTAAGTAAGTGAATTGTACAGTTGGAAAGAAGATAACTATGAGATAAATTAGGAGTTAAAAGCCATAAATCAATTTGGCTGGATTGTTTTTCACGCCAAGAATTAAGAACCAAGAATCAAGAACCAAGAATTAAGGAATATCATGTCTATTTAAGAGACAAGCATTTTTCATTCTTTGTGTGGTCAATAATCTATCAGATACATGGGAGAGTGAACTAATAGAAGATGATGAAGAGAAACTGATGAAGGATTAACTTCATGTAGTCCTGATCAATCAAGCTGAGGGAGAGCTAGAGAATTCTACAGACACCGATAGACAGAAAAGCATAGCATCACAGAGCAGAAAGAATTAAGTAGAAAGGAATTGTATTGATACATTGATCAGAAAGATATTGTAAGTAAATAGATCTAAAAATTTGCAATTCAGTTGCATTAGAAATAGGTCATTTTGTTTCAGTTTAACCATTGAAGCATTAAGTCTCTTAACAGAGCAGGAATTAATAGTCTATTGTAATTGAGGTATATCCTAATAGATTACCAGAAGGTTGACTCATGATAGTAGCATTGGTCTTACCTAAAGCCTATTGACAGTCTAAGAAGGAGGATGATTCAAGGATGGTAGTAAGATTTGCATAAAACCTATTGACAGTCATGAGACTGATTCAAGGATGGTAGCGTAGATGCCAGATACTAAGTGACAACCTATGTATTGAAAATCCTCTAACAAGGTCACACTTTATAGTGTGTTTGTAACCTTTAACAGGGTTGGCTCCTAATAGGGCTCACTTCAGAAGAGTGAAAATTTGGGGTACCTGTCCCAGTGGTTTTTCCCTTAACAGGGTTTCCACATTAAAATCCTTGAGTTATATGTGTATGGTTTATTACTTTATTGTTTTACATTCTACATATGCATTTATGGATTGATTGGTATACTCTGCATATTTACTGAGTATCGGTAAATACAGTTTACTACTTATCGGTAATCAAGGAGAATAAGAACAGAAAAGGTAAACAGACAGACAGTTATTTGTTTCAAGTATTTCAGAGGAATGCATCTTGTTGGGACTTAATAATTTGAGAAGTATTGATTAGTGGATTAAAGTTTAAATTGGATAAATTTCTGAGGCCACTGATTCACCCCCCCCCCCCTCTCAG
>MU227593.1:63377-93937 GCA_018584345.1 Thuja plicata | reverse complement strand
GCCCATAGAAAATAATCGAATAAATGACAAAGCTAGGATTTGATCAAGAATGAGCAATTGAAGATTTTAGCAAATAATGCTAGAAAGGGGCTAATAGTCTAGATGACCATTTTTAGATGATTACAATGACTATCATGTTCTTAAAAGAAAAGTCTAAAGCATTTAAGATGTTCAAATGGTATAAAGCTAAAGTTAAAAAACAAAGTGGAAAAGAACTGAAATGTTTAAGATCAGATAGAGAAGGGAAATTTATTTCTGATGAATTCACTAACTTTTGTAATGAGCATGGGATTACAAGATAGGTTTTTGCACCGATAATACCACAGAAAAATGGGATTGTTGAAAGGAGGAATAGATCAATTGTTGATTGTGCCAGAACCCTGATGAATGAAAAAGGAATCACACAAACATTCTAGAGAGAAGTTGTAAGTATTGATGTATATACACTAAACCGAGTTCAATTGAAGAAATACACCAATAAGACACCTTATGAGATATAGTATGAATACACACCAAATATGAGTTACTTTACAATATTTGGAAGTCAATGTTATATATTGAAAGATGATAGAAATGGGAAACTTGACTCTAAAAGTGATGAAGGAATATTTCTAGGATATTCTACTAAAAGAAAAACTTATAAATGTCTGAACATGTCTTCTAACAAAATCATTGAAAGTGAAAATGTTAAAGTGGATGAATTTTCTAAGAAAAAGGATGAGGAAAGAAGAAAGGAACCAGAAGATTACAACAAATTTTTCTACATTGAAGAACATGACACCTTCCCCGAATGACAAGATAATGCAACCGAGCAACATGCTGCACACACCGAGAATCAAGAAAATGCTCACAATGCTGAACCAAGTGATAATGGGGTGATCCCACATTAGTGGGTTACACTTTTTTTCCTAAACGGACATTGAAGTCTACATTTTGAAAAAAAACTTTCAGATTCGGATGCATATTGTCGTTAAACTGTTTGAAATTGGAAGAGGAAGTAAACTAGATTCTTTTAAGATTTTATATCTAGATTCTAAATATATATAAATATATATTGTTTGAATTTATTTTAATGCTTTTTTTTTCCTCCCACTAAAATTGTTGTCGCTGAAAACATCATTTTCAAAAATTTACATTGACTTCATAGAGCATAACTTTTTTTCTAAAATAGATATCAATGCGATTCTTTTGAATTTGGTTTTGTAACATTCATATGGAGGGCATGCAGTTGGTTTTATGACATTATCATTATTATTTCATATTTTATGAATGTTTGAAGTAGAGTAAGCCATAATTTTGACATACCTTGACTGCATAGTTTATAACTTGTTGTGTATATATCAAACTTCAATTTTTTTTTTGATAGAAAGTAGACTTGAAGCTTGAGGGCACTGTTATTTCTCAAAAAAAAAAAAAATCTTTTCTACTAATTTTCATTTAACATCAAACTTGGAGGTTTATATTCGATAAAAAACCTACATTTGATGCGCGTCAAAAAGCATAGACCTAATTAATTCAAAAACTGTCAAATCCATATTCATTAAAAAGATCATTCATAGTACTTATGCGATGCAAAAGCACGTCTCCCTATTCTTCCATTCAAGGGGGGCGCTTGAGCCCCGAAGCCATGGAGATAGAAAATTTTTGTTAGCCTTTGTAAATGGCCCCTAATCAGAAGGTTTTGATAGAAATTAGTTTTGATCGAAACTATTTAGTTTCTATCGAAAATAATTTCATGAATTGACGGTTGCTGGTCATTTACCTAGATAGTTTAGATAGAAAATTAGGAGTTTTGATAGAAAGTTAGTGATGACTTTCGATAGAAACCTATCTAGGCCTATTTGGTGCCATTTCAGGTTCAGAATGATTACATATAAATAAATATATGTTTTCGTCATCTTATTAATTCAAAATTTGCAGAATAATTCACATTTTAGAAAAGGAAGACTTTTGAAATTGAATTTTTTCAAATTTTGTCAAAATTTAGTAGAACAATTTTGTAACTTGTGATGGGAATTAAAAAGAGAAGGCTAAATAAGAGTACACGACATTATTCAGAATAGACTAAACAAAGACTATGTGAAGAAGCTCAGGAAAGATATTATCATAAGAAATAAGGTATGTCTATATATATCTCGTTATCTATCTCTCTCTCTGGATATTTTAAGTTGATGGTTATGACTTGTCTTAAAATGAAACATGTAAGCCTGATATTGCAATTCCTAATTAGATCTAATTTGATAAAGAAGACCTAATTAGACATATTAGGACATAATTAGACCTAAGACCCTAAAGCCTAGGAACCCTACCTAATTATACCTAGATTAGGTCATAATTAGATAGGTAATTATGACCTAATTAGACCTAATTAGACCCAATTAGATCTAAGACCTAATTCGATCCAATTAGACCCCAATTAGCCCCAATTAGACCTAAGACCTAATTAGATCCAATTAGACCTAAGACCTAATTAGACCCAATTAGACATAAGACCTAATTAGATCCAATTAGACCCTAATTAGCCCCAATTAGACCTAAGACCTAATTAGATCCAAATAGGCCTAAGACCTAGAATTAGATCCAATTAGACCTAAGATCTAATTAGACCCAATTAGACCTAAGACCTAATTAGATCCAATTAGACCCTTTAGGATCTAATTAGACACAATTAGAGCCAATTATACCCTTTATGACCTAATTAGATCCAATTAGTGATGTGGTACTAGAGTCTAGTTGCTACTACAAAGTCACCTTGGCTTTGCTCTGAGATCTTTCTCCTAGCTCTCTTAGGGTATTCACAACCCTAAAGTAAGGTAAGTCACTATCATCTTTACCTCCCCTTCAATACTTGGTCCCCATCGACATGTTATTCATCTTCCTCACTAAACCTACACAAATAGATTCATTCTACTCACTCAATCAATATTTTTTAGAACATTGCTTTCATTCTCTTCCCTAGACGGACTATTACTGAGCTCGCATAGGGTAAGATATCTAGACTCGTAAATTTTTCTTCTCCTACCAAAAACAAAAAGGAGACTATGTACAAGGGCTCCTCTTGAGGTCCATCCCCAAACATGATTTTCACCATGGACTTAGGAACCTCGAGGGGCCATTAATGTTTACAACCCAGAACAGGTGAAGAAGTAACAACTTGCAAAACAAAAATAAAGTAAACTAATCTACTTGCATGCAAAAGGAACAACAAAGCTTGATATTCACTAAACACACAGTCTTCAACTTCTCATTTCTGGAAACAAAATCAAAACACTACAATAATTTGCAACTCTGTAACACTCTCTTTGTAACCTCTACTACTATCTAAATGAAGTCTTGGGATGTCATTATTAACCATCCCATCATTGGAACAACCCTAACTTCCCACTCATTCATAAGCATATCTTAAGGAACTGTTATAGCTACCCAAACTATCCATTAAAGACAAGATCTACTTTTCACAGGCCGTTACGACTGGACTCGCCGAATAACAACAACGAGCACTAGTCTTAATCAGGTGCCAGTGTTAACCGAGCGTCAATGTTAACTGAGCTCCAGTGTTAACTAATTTCTAGTGTTAACCGAGCTCTAGTGTTAACCAAGTTCCATTATTAACTGAGCTCCAGTGTTAACCGAGTTCCAGTGTTAACTAAGTTCCAATGTTAACTGAGCTCCAGTGTTAACCAAGTTCCAGTGTTAACTGAGCTCCAGTGTTAACCGAGTTCCAGTGCTACCGTTAAAATTATCAAAGGTTCCTAATGCCTTGGTTGGATTTATAGAGGCTTACAAACTACCTCACACACACACACACAACTAAAAGAATCCAACTAAGAAACTAAAGTGTTTGTTCATCATCTTGACCCCTTTTTCCACTCAATCATTACTAGAATGAATGAACAAAACACTTTACAAACCAAAAAAACTAATCTAAGAGTTCTTAAGGGTATTTCACCCTAGTTCTTTAGGTGCTCCTACACCATACTCCCCCAACAAAGAGAGATCAGCTTCCAGGTGATTGGATCAGGTCGAGGTCAATGCCCAACTTCTTGAATTTGGTCTCCTGTACCCATGTGGATTCAGAATCAGCTTGTCCTTGCCCCTCGACTAGATGCTCCATGTATGTCTTTGTTCTATTCTGCTTATAAATTCTTAAACTCAAAATCTTCTCTTCTCTTGGCTTTGGGGCTACTAGAATTTTTAGTGCCTTGAGATCCTTTATTACTGTTGTTAAATCAAGGTCTTCTTCTAGAATTGGTCCCTTGTAGGACACCAGATCTGCCACATTAAAGACTGGATATAAACCTATATTAGTAGGAAGGTCAACTTTGTAAGCATTAGACACATACTTCACAAAAATAGCACAAGGGCCTATCTTTCTCATCTGAAGCTTACTCGGGACACATTTTTGCAACTGTGCTTTGTTTAGGTGCACCATGACCAAATCTCCAGCTTGAAACTGAATATCTCTTTTCCTTTCATCTGTCTTCTTCTTGGTGTGAGTTGTATTCTCCACTAATGTCTTCTTCATAGTATCATGGACTTCTTTCATGGAATGAGCAAAATATTTAGCATAACCACTCTTCTCTACATTTTTTTGATGCCTGAGTTCACATATACCCCTGCGATGAATCCCATATACTATTGCAAAAGAGATTTTTCCAGTGGATCTATTAACTATATCATTGTAGGAAAACTCTGCCTATGCAAGTAACTGATCCCATGATAGTCCATATTCTTTTGTGGGACACCTCAAAAGATTTCCTAAACTTTGGTTCACCACTTCAATCTGACCATCAGTTTTTGGGTGATATGTTAAGCTGAAGGAAAGGTTCGTACCGAGTTTCTTCCCTAAGGTTTTCCAGAAATGACTCATAAACTTAGATTCTCGGTCTGATACAATACTCAAAGGTAATCCATGTATCCTCACTTCTTCTTTGAAGAAAATATGTGCTATATATCATACATCATGTGTGGTCTTTCATGGCACAAAGTGATCCATCTTATTGAATCTATCCGCAATCACAAAAATATTGTCCATTCCTAGTTTGGTCTTAGGAAGTCCAACCACAAAATCCATGCTGATACACTCCCAAGGTCAATTTGGGATGGGAAGTGGTTGATATAATCCTGCATTTTATGAAGTACCCTTGGCCTTTTGACAAACTATGCAGGTCTCTACATACTTCTGAACATCTTTTCTCATTCTTGGGCAATAATAGTACCGTTGCACCAATTCTAAGGTTTTATGCACCCAAAAATGTCCACTCATTGAACCATTATGCTTCTCTTGTAATAATTTCTCCATAATTGAACCTTTTGGTACATAGAGATGTCCTCCTTTAAATAGAAGACCTTGTTGTAGGGTGAAATTAGAATACTCACTATGAAAGTGATTCTGAAAAATCTTTAAATACCTTGTATGCTGCTGAAAAATCTTCATCTGTTGAATACATATCCTTGAAGCTGTCTATACCAATGCTTCTTAACTAAATTTCTTGAACCATGAGAAACCTTCTACTCAATGCATCTGCTAACTTATTTTGTACTCCCTTCTTTTTCTTGATGGTGAAGGTGTAGGCTTGAATGTACTCTACCCATTTCATATGCTTATGGCTTAGTTTGTCTTGAGAATTTAGAAAACTTAAAGCCTAATTGTCGGTAAAGACTACAAATTCTTTAGGAAGGAGATGATGTCTCCATTTCCTTAGTGATTTTACTAATGCATACAACTCCAAATCATATGATGAATACTTCCTCTTTGCATCATTTAGTTTTTCACTATGAAAAGCTACTGATTTTCCCTCTTGACTCAAAACTGCACCTATGGCAACATTGCTTGCATCACATTCCACAGTGAAAAACTTATCAAAGCTGAGAAGTTTAATAATAGATTGAGTTTCTATCCTTTTCTTCAAATCCTTGAATCCTTTATCAGCCTACTCATTCCATTGGAACTTTGCTTTCATACCTCCTTTTATGGTATCTAAAATAGGTGCACTGATTTCACTAAACTGCCTAATGAACTTCCTGTAGAATTGTGCTAATCCATGGAAGCTTCTTACTTCTGTGGCTGACTTAGGTTTAGACCAATTCAAAATTGCTTCCACCTTTCTGATATCCATCTTCAAGTTACCTTCTGAGATAACAAAATCCAAGTATACGAGTCCTTGCTTCATGAACTCACTCTTCTCCAAGCTGATTGCCAACTTCTCTTCATGCAATCTTTGCATCACCATTTGCAGATGTTTGATATAACTCTCCTTGGTTTTGTTGAACACTAAAATTTCATCTAAGTACACTATAACCCATTTTCCAATGAAGTCCTTAAAACCTCATTCATCAATCTCATAAATGTGCTTGGGTTATTTGACAACCCAAAAGGCATAACAAGCTACTCATAGAGTCCCTCGGTAGTCTTAAAAGAAGTCTTCCACTCATCTCCACCTTTGATTCTTATCTTATGATACCCACTCTTAAGATCTATCTTGGAGTAATACTTATCTCCCCCTAGACAAAGCATCAAATCCTCTATCCTAGGGATTGGAAATCTATACTGAATGGTGATCCTATTTATGGCCTTGGAATCTGTACATAACCTCCAAGTATCATTCTTCTTTGGGGATAGGACTATGGGAATAGTACATGGACTTATGCTCCTTCTAATCAGTCCTTGATCAAGAAACTCTTGAATTTGGTTGGTTATTTATGCATTCTATTGTGGGGTCATTTTATAGGCAGTTTTGTTGGGAAGTGAGGCTCCTAGGATCAATTCAATCTGATGACTAATGGATCTCTCAGGTGGTAGACTAGCTGGTTGACCATCACTAATGATGTCTTGGTATTGACTCAATAGCTCTTTCACTTCTAATGGTAACTCTTCCTTCTTATCCCCTTTACCATTCTTTGGCTTTAGAACCAAAGAAAAGCCTACTCCATCTTCTTCCTCCAATGTTTATAAGAACTCTTTCTCACCTACTAACAATATGTTAGGACCCTCTTTCTTCACTTGGCCTTCTTCCAAGATTGATTGAATCTTGAAAATTACTCCATCTTTCTTAAATGAATAAGATTTCTTAGGTCCATCATACATTACAGTTCAATCAAACTGCCAAGGTCTACCCAACAACAAATGATAAGCATCCATGGACAGGACATCACACAAAACTCTATCGTTATACCTGTTATGCCCTACATACCCGTCCCTACATTTTGTAGGAAAAATATTGGGTTCCCCTTTTTGCTTTTTCTCTTCTCTTGTTTTCTTTTTGTTTTCTTTGTTTTCCCTTCGAGATTTGCTTCCATGAGGGTTGTCCTTCTTTTTCTTTGGCTTTCTTGCATCTCTGGGACCCAGTCCCAGAGTTTTTTTGTTCTTTCCAGAGCCAGATTCCAAACTCTGGGATTCTTCGCCATGATGTCCTCTTTTGCGAGAAGGTATGTTTGCATGGAATCCCCAGGCCTAGAGTCCAGAGGTTTTTCTTATCCCAGAGTTTGCAGAAAGAATGACACCTATTTTTACCCTAGGGGTATAAATGGAAGTTACCTATCATTTTCACAGTTATCGTGATTAAAACACTTAGAGCATTCAGAGCAATATTAAGGTGATTAAGGTGATTAAACAACAAATTGATCCCTTTGCTTAGTGGCTAATTGAACATTTATTTGTGGTGTTTTCTTGTGATTTCTCAAAGAAGGACCTATTGCAAAGAGTTTCTCATGCTCGTCTTCCCTGCATCCTTTGTGTTTCTAGGTTGGCTGTCATTTTTCCTTCTCTGGTTCTCTGTTCCTCTAGTTTTCTGTCTTTTGCTTCCGTGGTGCTCATTTTTGGTTTTTTCTTTCATTTTTTATTGTTTCCTCTTTTGTGTTTTTCTCCTGGTTTGCCTCCCGTTGGTGGGTTGGCTCTGCCAGAGGGTTGTCCACCCTCTATGCAGTTGTATTCTAGTAAATATATTATACATTGTCGTAGGGTAGCTTTTTTTCCTTCGTAAGTTTTGTGCATTGTGTAATTTCTTACGTATAGTGTTGTATAATCATGTATATATATGCCTCAGCCCTCTGTATCTCATTGTATATACCTCATGTATATCCTTTCATCCTGTTGATCTCATCACGCTCCATCATGTTTTGAATCATTCTGTCAAGCTCATCGAGAGGGAGTCACCACGGTTTGAACTCGGCACCTTGCTAGTTTGAGCTTTGGTGGCTTTCTCTCTCCTCTGTCGTGTCATCTTAATAGGAGGATTAATTTCCCATGAGTGGGAATTCAAACCCCATCCCATCTGGCATTCAATTTCCCCTATGTTGGCCCACTTCTCACCATTATTCATTATGTCGTATGTCACGTGGCCACATGACATCCCATGTCAGCCAAGTACAGCTTCCTACTGGTCACATTGAGAATGGCTAACTCTCCCAGACTCTGGGTGCTGAGAAGCCCCTGGGTATTTATTCCATCTTTGTCACTTAGTTCAATACCCTAGAGCCCCCAGGTGTTTATTAGAATATAGCTGATGTTTATCTTGAATACTACGAGATTTTGATATATGCTAACACTTTTTGGATAGGTGCAAAATGGTGATGATTTCCCTGGAATCTGCATAATTATTACTATTATACCATGTATTAATGGTTCTCCAGTCTTGCAGGTTGCAGATAATTATTACTATTATACCATGTATTAATTGACCTCCAAATACCTGAAGGAGGGTGTTCCCATGGGATCCAAGGTGGATTCCAAAGTACAGGAAATAACTAACACAAAGCCCGGACTTTGGGCTGAAATGCAGGGCTTAATTCAAGCCATATACAGACTGAAGGTCAGTAGAGATAGTATGGCCACTCATTTGGCTGCCTCTGACATTATTAAGGTTGTGAACTTCCTTGTTCAATGTAATCACCAGAATTGATACTTCAAATGACAACACTGTACATTGCACCTACTCAGACTATTATGCTTGTCAATCCCCAGTCGTTACAATATCCAACAACAATTGTCACCCTAGACGCAACAAATTTTTCCTTAGGGCTGGGGATTCCATAGTTCAACGGGTCCATCATCATCAACTAGGCCAATTCATTATAGGATTTTGACGAAGCTTCCCTTGTATCCTGGAAATATCTCAATACTCAGTGGCTGAAGTCCCAAAAGAGGGACCATAAAAAGATGAATTTGGAAATTCCCCGCAGGGATTTCAACGAGCCCATTCAGGTTGGAATTATATTTTTATGTAGGATCTTCGGATAGCCCTATGCCCAGGATTTCTTAGCATGGATGTATTACTTTCTTTACTACATCACCACCCACAACCAGACTTTCAACTAGGCGGCTATTATAGCCAATCATGTGGACACGTAGCTAAAAGGCGTCATCCAGAGTTATAAATTCTATATGACTTCTTACTTGCTATGGGTGCTGGACCAATAGAGACTGGCTTTCCCAGGTTTAGGAATAGTGGGCGATCTTGGGAATGGTTAGGGCCAATTAAAACCATGGGATCATTATCCCCAGATCCAATGGGAACTCAGTTTCCTAAATTTCTGTAGGTTAAATGATGCCTTCATTTACCAAAACATTTTGACACTTACTCAGGACTCTGGGTACCAGTTATTGTAGGAGGTGATGAACCTGGTTAGTACTAAGGGCCACTATTTTATTTAGTTCCAGCAACACACATACATTCAGGTGATGTGGATTCTCTCCGGGCCATGAAGAAAAAGGTGCAGGTTGTGGATGGGTGGGTCATCGAGAAGATAGCTGCCATAAGACAATTCTTAGTGGTGTCCCTCCTGGATCTTTACCAAATCAACATCCTCCTCAGCTAGGCAAATGGCTTCGCTCTTGTATGGGAGTAGGACTTGGAGAAGTATGAAAAGTGGAAGGCTGGGTTGGAGGATATTTTCAATGCTACAGAAGAAGCCATCATAGAGGTGGGAATTTTGGGAGATGAATTGTATGATTCTCTCCAGGCCCAGTACTCCAAACTTGGCCTCAAAATTGAGGTATACAAGGAATTGGTTAAGGCCTTAAAAGAGAAGGTGACCATGGCTCAATATCCTATGGGCCTATTTCAAGAATTTGTGGTCGAGGTATCGCAAGTCGATCCCTTCACCACCGGGACATGCACCCCGAAGGACTACATCCTAAGAAAATTTGATGAATGAATGGATCCCTATATACGGTTGCTAGAGATTTTGAACAGGGCAGGTTATCAATATTATCCAAGATGATGATCTAGGTACATGATGTCATGAAGATGGTAGATGAGTTCCAGAACAGGGCCAGAGAGGTCGAAGAGAAGTTGGAGGTTATCTGCAATCAATCAGACAGCATCAAGGACATAGATGAAGAAGGCGTAAGCTGAGTATTAGATACATTCAAAAATAGTAAGGAGCAACAAGGTTCTCCAGATCCTAGAGAATTCCATCAGTCGTGCATATCTTATATTCTTTATTCTTTGAGCTTAAGCTCCTGGATCCTGAAGTTCTAGATCCACAATTTTTTATTCTTTGGATGATCTACGTCCAGGTTCCCCAGAGCCAATTGGTCATTGTCAGACAGTTAATAAGGATGTCAGAAGGTAGGTGACTCCAACAAGGCATGTCGACTCAAAGATGATTCTGATAAGTGGTCTTCCCAAGGTGCCACTCCAACATAACACTTGGCGCATCAGGGATAGTGAGCCACTTTTCCATTAATGAGGCATGTAGCCTCAATACCCGGGGGATTGGGTCTCCTCTATTCTCCTTTTAGCTCTCTTCTTGAGGCTGATTCTTCCATACCTCCTTTCTTGTCTAATTCTTCTAACATGTCAAACCTCTACTCTTCTCGAGGTTGTTGTAGCATGGTGCAGGTAGTACCGGCCACCGAAAATTATATTTTATTGATTGAGTGTAAAGATAAGTTAGGTTAATTTTAGGGAAAGTTGGTGTATAGATAATAAGTCCAACCTCATTCCAAGGGTCTGCAAAATTGATGATTTTGCAGTCCATAGCTATAGCATTTTCAGTTCTTATTTCTAGTAGTTGCGGACCTCAATGCTCCTCTGTCTTTAGAAGCTTTTAGTAGATAGATGCTCGCTTGGAGTTGTTGATGTACTCACCAGTGATGCTGGAACACCATTAATGAAGAAAGAAGGATTCTGGCAATGCTATTATTGGTCTCTTGATCTCTGACTTAATACTTTTCATGTTGTATGTTTCTTATGTCCCTTGCTTTAATGTATTAAGTAGATTAACGACCTTCTTTTCCCCTTGCTATTGAATACGTATGAACTCATGGTTCTGCATGCATTCAATATTTTAGTGTAGCATGTTAGAGCTTGGTTGATGTTTTGAATGTATTTGCATGACTATAGATAGATGGAATACTTCTAACCCTGGCATATCTTTTGAAGTTAATTTGGTAACTAATGAATGCTTGTAGGAAAACCCACTTACCTAAATCCTCAGAGAAGATGAGCCAAGATAACCAGCTATCCCCCCGAACAAAATAGTCACAATGCCCAACTTAGCTTCCACGTCATTGAGACCCGAATCTCATGTGCTTGAAGGCCTAGAGAATCTCATTTCTCTAGACAACCTTTACAGGAGAAGTTGGTCGATACCCGGGTACCTGGTGACAACTTACCTCCGTTGGTAGACCCGGTCACAAACCCTCATATACAAAAACTGGCGCTAGAAAGAGGCCATGAGCTTGTCCCCTTCTGAGGATTTAGATTTTACACCGCTAGAGGGTTCCCCAAGCCATAGTTTTAGGAAACAGACCTTTAGTAGGATTGTATCATTTTCAGCAGCCCGATTCAAGAGAATCCTTAGATCAGCCCCCAATCCTAGAAGGTTTTTTGAACTTGAGCCTCCTGCTCAAAAGAAACAGACCCTGAAAGCCAAACTAGATAACATTGTTTGGGGATCTACTACGTCTCAGAATACCCAAGTCTCACAGACAACCCTAGGGATTAACACCTAGCAAAATCTAATACCCCCGATGGCTTCTTACTTTGGCAACACCAGGTCCCCGATGGAAACTTTTCTGGGTGCAACCAACAATCTCCCTATGCACACAAAAAATATTAGCCCCCGATACGAGCACTTAGGCTCACGAACCATAGAAGAGCATCTGCAGGCATACAAAGATACCATGAAATGACACTAGATCCAACATGAAGATGGTGTGACCCAGATGTTGCCATTGTCCTTGGGATAGAATGAGCTGAACTGGTACCTTAACCTACCCACCAACTCCATCAATAGTTGGCAAGACATGGAGGATGCCTTCTTGGTGGACTTTCGCATACACATGGACCTAGTGTGGTCCCACAACCAGTTCATCTCCATTAGGAAGGAATCAAATGAGCCCCTTGCAGCATTCAACCATAGGTTCCAATGTGCCTTGAAGTGGTGCATGGCTCCTTTCATCCCATCCCTGGAAGTGACTATCCAAACATACCTAAATGGAATGGACCCTTTCGTTGCCACTCTCCTATGGAGAACTACCACCCCCACTTACCGGGATACTCTGGCGAAAGTTTACAACCTAGCCTTGGAATTATCTTGCGGTTTGAACAAATCTCCAGGTGGGATTGGGTAGAGCATGCCTTTCAACATGATCTCCAGTGGAACTTCTTATGCCAGGGGATACAACCCCAATCAGGCAATGGGTGCCCCTGTAATGGCCATGAATCCCCCACCACCGCCAATAGACCAACAGGCCCGGTATGTATACCCATTGCAAGCCCAGACAATACTGGGTCTAGAATTCATTCCCTGGAATCAACCATCGCAAACACAATAACCACAGACACAACCTTTTAGAGTACCTTTATTCTAGTCATCCATGGTTGGAGGACTGCCGCCCTCAACTCTGGTACCTGTTGCTACCTTTTTTGGGAACCAACAATAATAACCATCACATTATGATGCAAACACCCAACTATCCATTGAGGTTGAATCCATCTGGTGATTATTGTCCTCACTGATTATGGACATGGGACAGTTGAAGGCGGGGTCTCTTGCACCCCACAACACTAATTACCAGAGAGGGAATATCTTCTTTGGCCAACGAAATAATAATGTCAGAGGAAGGAATTACAACAATGGGCCTTGGCCCAACCAACAGCAATGGAACAACAATGCTAACACTGGAGGTCCTCCTCCAAACTAAAACACCAATCAGGGTGGTGTTGGACCTTCCCATTTCATTCCAGTTGTAGAACTCTAGCCTCTGACTAATTGGTGTAGATTGCATGACACAGGGTCTCATTCCAAGGTGAACTATGCCACGCTGGAAAAGTTCATCATGATCTCCTAGCTGGACACAAAACAAACTGTTGATCCTACTCCCCCGAAACCCCCCATTCAGGATCCCACTCATGGTGCCTTCACCTATGAGACCATCTTATTTGGAGCAGACAAAGGAGACAAAGAAGAACCCAGACTACAGGGGTTCTTTGATGAATCTATTCTGGCCTTTAAGGCCAATGCCTTCACCAACCCACGGACTCCCTACAACACCTAGACTTAGGCTGGTAAAGGACTAGTTTACATGCCCACACATCCCAAAGACATCCCTCCCTGGGATAACACAACTGATCACCCCTTCCAACTGAAAGGGTCTAGCTCTAACCAAGCTAAGGACCCGGCTGAGGGAAGCCAACAATTCCCTGGGGGGAGGTTTGACATCACAAAGCTGTTAGAATGAACTACCACCTCCATGACCTTGATGAAGGTTTTGTTGAACTATCCTGAGTAGAGGAAGTCCCTTCTGAAGCTCTTGGGAAACTTGAAAACTGTCAGTCGCCCACCCAAGACTGTCACCTTTGACGATGCTAACGCAGCTGTCTTATAGGGAAACACTAAGGATCCTCCCTTCTTACTAGGCTTAAACATACAAGGGAAGAAAATTTACAATTGCTTGGTAGATTCTAGAGCTTTGGGCAATGTCATGCCCCTATCCATATGCGAGAAGCTCATATTTCATCCTACTCCCTCTAACGGCACAGTAGTCCAGCTAGACAAGACTGCTGTAAAAATGGTAGGTGAGCTGAAGAACATCTAGATTTAGCTCATCCAAGACCCCAGGATAGCCAGCATAATTGACATCCAAGTGGTGGACATCCCAGAGACCTATGGGATGTTACTAAGTCGCAAATGGTCTAAGTCCCTCAACGGGTATTTCTCTACCAACTTTTCCCACTTGTGGCTCCCCTAGGAGGGAGAATCTAACTAGATCTGGGTAGAAAGTGAGCCCCAAATGAAATAGGCCCTCACCAAATTTGGGAGGGTAAATGAGGTCCTCTTCTCTGAGACTTCCCCCAGGGTGTACCAACCCCTATAAATCTTGATGTTTTATTTCACCCCTAGGGAAGATACCATTGTTTCTCAAAGGATGCAGGACCTAGACAAAAAACTAAGGGGTGAAGTTAACTCACAGGGTACCGCAGTGACCCCCGCTACACTCTTGTCTGGTACTTGGTGCCAGGTGCATTACCAGAAACATTTAGAACTAGAGTGTGAGCCCTATTTTTCTGCTACAACCTGACACATCAATGCCCTCTAGGAGAAGAAACACTTTTTGGATATGCCTGGACCCAGTACTCACATCAGGTATGTGTCCATGATGTCACCAGTCCAGGAATCCCAACCATAGGCTTCTCTAGAGAAAAACCTCACCCAAGTGCTATCAGATCCAGAGGAAAATCCTCCCAACCTTCCCAAAAATAATCCAAAGGCCACTTCGCCTTCCCAGCCCCAGACAATGAGCAGTGACTTGTGGACTCTTAAGTTTGACGGGTCCTGGTCCAAACAAGGCTGCAGGGCTGGAGTGGAATTGATCAACGCGTAGGGGAAATCCTTCCTTGCATCTTACAAGCTACAGTTCAACTGTACAAATAATGTTACAGGGTACGATGCCTTGGTCCTTGGACTCTTATTTTCACTGAGAAAGGGAATCACCCACCTCCGGGCATTGGGTGATTCAGAGTTGATCGTAAAGGAGGTCCAGAGCTAATACACTTGTCATGATAAAAGGTTGGCCACATATTGCAACCGAGCATGGATCCTCATTGACTATTTTGATGCCTTCGACATTGAACTCATTCCCTAGAAAAGAAACTATGTTTCAGATGCTCTAGCTGTATCTTCCAGCACTCTTGAGCCAATGGCTGGCTCCCGGCTCTAGAAATTCTCCGTTGAGATGATCCCCACCCCATCCATCCCAGAAAACGTCACCCACTTTCAAGTTTTTGAAGATGATCAGCATATCCTGGAATTCATGGCCAATGTTGGTGTTTTTGAAGACCAGATAGTGGAAGAAAGAGATCATGACGACACTGGGCAGGGTGAAGAAGATGATTGGATCATAGAGTTACCAACCAACACTATCCCTAAGGGGATGGTAGCGCTAGAATGAATCTTTGACTTAGACCCTCGAGGCCAGGAAATGATATCATCTGCCTTTGAGGGAGGAAAATTTGAGAAAGTGAACATCCGCCAGGCCGGTGAAGAAAAACTGGTACACATCGGCACCTCCTGCTCCCCTAAGGAAAAGGAGAAGATTCTTGTGGTTCTCCGAGAATACATTGGTGTAATTGCATGGGGTTATGAGGATTTGAAAACTTATGATACATCCATCATGACCCACACCATCCCGCTGAAACCTGATGCTAAGCCCTTTTGGAAAAAGCAAAGACCAGTCAACCCACTAATCAAGCCTCTAATTCATCAGGAGGTTCAAAAACTACTGTCAGCCTAGATCATCTTTCCAATTTGGCATACTACGTGGGTTGCCAACCTCATCCCTGTGAGAAAGAAAAGTGGCAACATCTGCCTTTGCATGGATCTTTGAAATTTAAACAAGGCATCTAAGAAGGATAATCACCCTCTCCCCTCATTGGATGAGGTACTACAAATCATGAATGGATCACAAATGATGTCCTTCCTAGATGGGTACTCCAGGTATAACCAGGTCATGGTTAAGTATGAAGATAGAGACAAAATGACATTTACCACCAAGTGGGGAGCTTTTGCATACCGGAGAATGCCCTTTAGACTGATCAACGCAGGGGCCACATTTTAGAAGGCTATGGACATTGCGTTCAAAAGCCTAGTAAACCAGTGCATAATCATCTACATGGATGATTTGACCATCTTTTCTCAGGACAAGCGTGATCACTTCGACCACCTCATCTAGATTTGTGAGAGATGTTGCCGGTATAGAATATCCCTCAACCCTAAGAAATGCATATTCGGGGTCACTAAAGGGAAGCTTCTTGGGCATATTATCTCTGAGAAGGGTATATCTATTGACCTTGAGAGAGCTGAAGTGTTGCTAAATCTACGAATACCCGGTAGCAAAAAGGAAATGAGATCTTTCTTTGGGAAGATCAATTTTGTTAGGCGATTCATCACTGGATTCACCAAAATAGTGAAGCCACTCAATGAAATGATGAAGAAAGATACAAATATTGATTAGAGTCCTGAGGCAAAGTGGGCATTCACTCAAATTAAGCAAACTATTATGTAGGCACCAATCGTGGCTAGTCCGGACTATTCCTCCCTTTTCATATTTTTTCCTTTGCTTCACCACATTTTTCCATGGAATTTTTGACTTAGAAGGTCAGAGAGGATGAATGACCAATAGCTTTCATGAGCTCCCCCTTTAAGAATGCTGAATTCCGGTATTCATCTTTGGAAAAGCGGGCTTTTCCTCTTGTCTGTGCTTTGAAGAAATTCTGGCATTACATTCTCTAGATAAAAGTGCACGCTATCATCCCAGACCAAGTTGTTAAGTCTCTACTAATGTAGAGTGATTTGGGTGAAAGATGGGGTAAATGAATGGCCATCCTCCAAGAGTATGATTTGGAAATGTAACCCATGAAGATAGTTTGAAGCCAGGGACTATGTAGAGTGATGGTAGAAGAGACTCCCAACATCGAATGTCAGACATACACAATGGATTTCATCACTCAAGATCTGTGGTATACCAACCTGGTATACTTATTATTGAATAATAGATGCCTGAAGGGGCTACCCCCAAACAAATGTCACACCCTGCATTTTAAAAGCACGCACTTCATGATAAAAATGGAACACTTTTCTGCAGGAATTATGAAAGGGTATACCTCCGGTGCATAGATAGGGACCAAGCTACAAAAATGATCGATGAATTTCATAGGTAGTTTGGAGCTGGGAATGGCTCAGCTGGCTACACTACCCATTAGATCTTCTAGGCTAGATACTATTGGCCCTGTATCTTCAAATATGTCTACACTCACATTAGGAGATGCCATACTTGCCAAATAGCGGCCCATCGTGAGTGGAACCCGGCCATGCCCCTGCAGCCGATCTTCAAAGCTAGACCCTTCACCCAATGGGAATTTGACTTTATCAGGGAAATCAACCCCAACTCATCTACCAACCACTGGTATATTTTGACAACTACCAACTATTGCACCCAGTGGTCTGAAGTGATACCTTGTAAAAACAACATGGCAGATGTAGTCATAGAATTCCTAGAAGAAAACATCGTCACAAGATTTGGAATACCCTTTACTATAGTATGTGACAATGGTCTGGCATTTTCTTCAGCACAATTACTTGAATGGACCTACGATAGAAAGATCACTCTGAAGTTTTCCAGAAACTATTACCCCCAGGGAAATGGTGTTGCCAAATCAACCAATAAAAATTTGCTTGAGGTGATCAAACATCTGTTAGAAAAAAACCCCTAGGACTGGCACCAATAGCTTAGATTCTCTCTTTGGGTAGATAATATTTGAATAAAGGTAGCCTTCAGGACATCCCCATTCCATCTAGTTTATGGCTAGAATCTAGTATTCCCCATCAACTTACAGATCCCAGTTTTTATAGTTCATGCAGGAATTCAGTGACCAGGACAACATCATGGAAGTTTAACTCCTGAACTTGGTGCGGATGGAGGAACAAAGAGATGCAACCCTTGAACATTTCACTCATCACCAAATAGTAGTAAAATGATGGTTTGACAGAAGAGCCCAGTATAAGGCCTTTCAAATTTGGACTCGGTCCTCTTGTGAGACAAGCCCCGAGAAAAGAAGGGAAAACACACCAAATTTCAATGGCTCTGGCTTGGAACATACCTGATATCTGAGATCTGCGGGGCTAACACTTATCACCTCAACACTATGACTAGAGAAGCCATTCCATTTCCTGTCAATGGGAAGTTTCTCAAGCATTATTTTGAATAAGGTAGGTGGTGAGTTGGACAAAAGTTGTAATATATGTATATTTCTTGCTTGTAAATGCTCTTTCTTGGTGCTTCATTTGGAACACTCTGGAAATTTTCCTTGTTGGCCACCCTCCGGGGTCACCTTTTCTTGGTTTGTTCTTGTTTTTGGTTTCTCCTTGTTTCCTTTTGGATTTTTGGGTTCCCATCATTTTGCCTATATCTTGTAGACCTGTATGCTTTGCATAACATCTAGTCTTTGGAATGGTACCTTACGTATTCTGGTGAATTTTGAATCTATTGTTAGCATAGTGGATTTTGTCCGTGCTTCAGAGTTATTTTGTGAGTATGGTAAAAGGTTATGGGTGATCTTCATCAGATTCACATCTTGATAGTCTAGACATCAGTTGAAGGAAAATTCAAGAAGAAAGTAATTGGACACCTTGAGGGTAGATCATTCGTACTAATTAATTGACCAAGTCTAAAAATCATTTAAAATATCCTAGGTCTGGAACTTTCTCTCCTATTTGATAATTTAAAGATGGGTGGCAAGGTGAAAGAAGTACCGCTGTCAAAATTAGCTAAGCTTGATGTTCACAGTGAAAGGAGTACTGCCTTCCCATCCAGAAAAAGAAAGAAGAAAGAACTGAAGAATGGAGAATTCTGGTATCCAGGGGAAACGTGCAAGATACGATGACTTTGGCTTGATTTTCTTAGTGACTTCTCTCTATTTCTCTTGGAGGTCATCAGCTTGGCTTTCTTTCAAAGTACACACTTCACAACTGAAAAAAGACCAAGAGATTTGAATCAATGATGGGCTGGATTTTTCTCAGACGCCTTGCACTTTACAAGCAGAATGCTCCAGGTAAAAATTTATTCTGGTTTTGCTAACCAGAGATTCTAAAGTTCTCAAATGCACTAAGGCATCCATCCCAGATAGTCTCCATTTGTTATGCCCTGCATACCCATCCCTACATTTTGTAGGCAAAATGTTGGGTACCCCTTTTCACTTTTTCTCTTCTCTTGTTTTCTTTTTGTTTTCTTTGTTTTCCCTCCACGCTTTGCTTCCACGAGGGTTTTCCTTCTTTTGCTTTGGCTTTCTTGCATCTCCAAGACTCGGTCCCAGATTTTTTTTGTTCTTTCTAGAGCCGCATTTTGGACTCTGGGATTCTTTGCCATGATGTCCTATTTTGTGAGAAGGTATGGTTGCATGGAATCTCCAGGCTTGGAGTCTAGAGTTTTTTCTTTTCTCAGAGTTTGCAGAAAGAATGCAACCTATTTTTACCCTAGGGGTATAAATGGAAGTTACCTATCATTTTCACAGTTACCATGATTAAAACACTTAGAGCATTCAGAGCGATATTAAGGTGATTAAGGTGATTAAATAGCGAATTGCTCCCTGTGCTTAGTGGCTAATTGAACATTGATTTATGGTGTTTTCTTATGATTGCTCAAAGGTGGACCTATTACAGAGTGTTTCCTATGCTTGTCTTCCCTACATCCTTTGTGTTTGTAAGTTGGTTGTCATTTTTCCTTCTCTGGTTCTCTGTTCCTCTAGTTTTCTATCTTTTGCTTCCATGGTGCTCATTTTTGTTTGCTTTTTCTTTTGTTTGTTCTTGTTTTCACTTTTGTGTTTTTCTCCTGGTTTTCCTCCCGTTGGTGGGTTGGATTTTCTAGAGGGTTTTCCGCCCTCTATGCAGTTTTAATCTAGTAATTTCTTATGTATAGTGTTGTATAATCATGTATATATGCCTTGGCCCTCTATATCTCAGTGTATATACCTCATGTATATCCTTCTATCCTATCAAGCTCATCGCACTCCATCGCATTTTGAATCATTTTGTCAAACTCATCAAGAGGGAGTCACCATGGTTCAAAATTGGCACCTCATTGGTTCGAGCCATGGCACCTTTCTCTCTCCTTTGTCATGTAATAGCGGGATTAATTTCCCATGAGTGGGAATTCAAACCCCATCCCAAATAGCATTCAATTTCCCCTGTGTTAGCCCACTTGTCACCATTAATGTCATTACGCCACCTATCATGTGGCCACGTGACGTCCCATGTTAGCCAAGTATGGCTACCTACCGGTCACATTGACAACGGAAAACTCTCCCAGACTCTGGGTACTGAGAAGCCCCTGGGTCTTTATTCCATCTTTGTCACTTAGTTCAATACCCCAGAGCCCCCAGGTGTTTATCAGAATCCAGCTCATGTTTATCTTAAATACTCCAGGATTTTGATATATGCTAACACTTTTTGGACAGGTGCGAAATGGCGATGATTTCCCTAGCATCCACATGATTATTACTATTATACCATGTATTAATGATTCTTCGGTCTTGTAGGTTGCAGATACTTGGTCAAAATGTGTGAAGTGATCACTCCTCCTGATAGCCTGGAGCTACCTACTACCTCCACTCAGGCGGCCACAAAAACCAAGGCTATATAGATGCTGGCTAAGTTGCCACTGACCTCTAAATACCCGAAGGAGGGCATTCTCATGGGATCCAAGGTGGATTCCAAAGTACAGGAAATAACTGACACAGAGCCCAGACTTTGGGCTCAAATGCAGGGCTTAATTCAAGCCATATATAGACTAAAGGCCAGCGGAGACAGTATGGCCACTCATTTGGCCGCCTCTAGCATTATTAAATCTACAAACTTTCTTTGTTTAGTGCAATCACCAGAATTGATACTTCAATTGGCAACACTGTATAATGCACCTACCCAAACTATTCTGGTCACTGATCCCCAGCCGTTAGAATATCCAGCAACAATTGTCACCCTAGACGCAGCAACTTTTGCCTCAGGGTTGGGGATTCCACAGTTTAAGGGGTCTGTCATCATCAACTAGGCCAAGTTGTTGCAGGAGTTTGAGGAAGCTTCCCTCATCTCCCGACAATAGCCCAATACTCAGTGGCTGAAGTCCCCAAAGAGGGACCATAAAAAGATGAAGTTGGAAATTCCTCACGGGGATTTGAAAGAGCCCATTCAGGCGGGCATTATATTTTTATGTAGATCTTCGGCTAGCCCCATGCCCAGGATTTCTTGGCATGGATGTATTACTTTCTTTGCTGCATCACAACCTGCAACCAGACTTTCAACTAGGCGGCTATTATAGCCAATCATGTGGACACGAAGCTGAAGGGAATCGTCTAGAGTTCTATATTCTATATGACTTCTTACGTGCTATGGGCACTGGCCCAACAGAGACCAGCTTTCCCAGGTTTAGGAATAGTGGGCGATCTTGGGAATGGGCCGGGCCAATTAACACCATGGGATCATTATCCCCAGATCCAGTGGGAACTCATTTTCCTAAATTTCTATAGGGTAAATGATGCCTTCGTTTACCAAAACATTTTCACACTTACTCGGGACTTTGGGTACCGGTTATCACAAGAGGCGATGAAGTTGGTCAGTACTTAAGGCCACTATTTTATTTATTTCCAGCAACACACATACATTTAGGTGACATGGATTCTCTCTGGGCCATGAGGAAAAAGGTGTAGGCTATGCACAGGTGGGTCACCAAGCAGATAGCTTCCATAAGAAAATTCTTAGTGGTGTCCCTCCCAAATATTTACCAGATCAACATCCTCCTTAGCCAGGCAAATGGCTCCACTCTTGTATGGGAGCAGGACTTGGAGAAGTATGAAAAGTGGAAGGCCAGGTTGGAGGATATTTTCAATGTCGGAGAAGAAGCCGTCATAGAGGTAGGAATTTTGGGAGATGAATCATATGATTCTCTCCAGGCCCAGTACTCCAAACTTGGCCTCAAAATCAAGGTATACAAGGAACTAGTTAAGGCCTTAAAAGAGAAGGTGCCTGTGGCTCAATATTCGTTGGGCCTATTTCAGGCATTTCTGGTCAGGTTATCGCAAGTCGATCCCTTCACCACCAGAACATGCACCCCGGAGGACTACATCCTCAGAAAATTTGATGAATGAATGGAATCCCTGTATTTGGTTGTCGGAGATTTTGACTAGGGTAGGCTATCAAGATTATCCAAGATGATGATCCGGGCACATGATGTGATGAAGATGGTAGATGAGTTCTGAAACGGGGCCAAAGAGGTCAAAGAGAAGTTGGAGGTTGTCCCCAGTCGATGGGACAACATCAAGGACATAGACGAAGAAGGTGTAAGCCAAGTATTAGATGCATTCAAAAATAGTAAGGAGAAATAAGGTTCTCCAGATCCTAGAGAATTCCATTAGCTATGCATATCTTGTATTCTTTGTTCTTTGAGCTTAAGCTCCTGGATCCCGAAGTTCTGGATCCACAATTTTGTATTCTTTGGATGATTTGCGTCCAGGTTCTCCAGAGCCGACCGATCATTTTCAGATAGTTAATAAGGATGTCAAAAGGTAGGTGACTCGAACAAGGCACATCAGCTCAAAGATGATTTTGACAGGTGGCCTTCCCAAGGCGCCACTCCAACATAACACCTGGCACATCAGGGACAGTGAGCCACTTTTCAATTAATGAGGCATGTATCCTCGATCCCTAGGGGATTGGGACTCCTCTATTCTCCTTCTGGATTTCTTCTCAAGGCCGATTCTTCCATACCTCTTTTCTTGTCTCACTCTTCTGACATGTTAGACCTCTGCTCTTCTCGAGGTTGTTGTAGCATGGTATAGGTAGTACCGGCCACCAAAAATTATATTTTATTAATTGAGTGTAAAGATAAGTTAGGTTAATTTTAGGGCAAGTTGGTTTATAAATAATAAGTCCAACCTCATTCCAAGGGTTGGCGAAATTGATGATTTTATAGTCCATAGCTGTAGAATTTTTAGTTCTCATTTCTAGTTCTCAATGCTCCTCAATCTTTGGAGGCTTTCAGTAGATAGATGATCCCCTGGAGTTGTTGATGTACTCACCAGTGATGTTGGAACACCATTAATAAACAAAGAAGGATTCTAGCAATGTTTTTGTTGGTCTCTCAATCTCTGACTTAATACTTTTCATGATGTATGTTTCTTATGTCCCTTGCTCTAATGTATTAATTAGATTAATGACCTTCTTTTCCCCTCGCTATTGAATACATATGAACTGATGGTTGTGCGTGCATTTCATATTTTAGTGTAGCATGTTAGAGCTTGGTTGATGTTTTGAATGTATTTGCATGACTATAGATAGATGGAATACTTCTAACCCTGGCATATCTTTTGAATTTTATTTGGTAACTAACGAATGCTTGTAGGAAAACCCACTTACCTAATTCCCTGGAGAAGACGAGCTGAGATAACCAACTATCTCCCCAAACAAAATAGTCACAACGCCCAACTTAGCTCCTGCATCGTCAAAACCTGACTCTTACATGCTTGAAGGCCTGAAGAATCTCATTTCTCTGGACAACCTTTATAGGCAAAGTTGGCCGGTACCCGGTGAAAACTTACCTCTATTGGTGGACCCGGTCACAAACCCCCATCAACAATACCTCCCTATGGAAAATTCTACCCAAGCTTGTAACTAACACATGCTGATCTTTATTCAACCAAGTAACTCAGTAAGGGTTAGTATGAGAAATCTTTTTCAATTTTAACTTTTCTATAGCTTCCATAGAAACTTTGTTATCAATAGAACTAGAATCTATGATAACTTTATAGACCTTACCTAGTACCTTGCATTTGACTCAAAATAGAGATCTTCTTTTCTTGGGTTCTTCTTTGATGGGCTCCTTGAGGAGTGACCTTCAAATCATCAAGTTCTCTCCTATTTCATAATCTAGGGCTACTTTTTTTGTCTTGCTGCTAGAAGACTCTTCTTTCACATAATGTGCTCTCTTCTCTCCTCCTTGTGATGTAGAACTCTTCTCAGGACACCTATAAGCTGGATGCCCAAATTGTTGATAGTTATAGCACTTCATTGAAGAGAATTAAGATCCTCTTCCCTGATTATTGGTCCTTCCTCTTGAGCCATTACTTGAACCTCTTCCTTGGTTGTAACCCCCTCTTGTGTTACTGGATTATCCTTGGTTCTCATTGAGCCTGGAATCATTCTAATTTCTAGCCTCAAAGTTTCTTCCACCAAATCCTCCTCTGTGATTTTTGTTGTCTCTTCCTCTTCCTCTAACAGTTGTGTCTTGCTTCTTTTTGAACTTCTCCTCTACTTTGAGAGTGAGTTGATAGCATTGGTGTACTATCTTGGAACTTACAAGACTAAGTTCTTCTTGGATACTCCACTTGAGACCATTCAAATATCTGGCCACTTTTAGACTCTCTTCTTCCATTACATGGGATCTTAAGCATAGCTTGTGAAATTCTTCAGTGTAGGTACCGACTTCTAAGTCTTTTTGTCTCAAATTTTGTCTCTTCTTATACAACTGCATGGTATAATCCTTAAGGAGATAAGTTTCCCTTATCTTAGCCACCATGCCTTGCCAACTAGTTATGGGTTTCTTTCCTTCTTTGGTCCTTTTATCCACCATGTGAGATTAGTTCCTTTCAACCTTGTTTTAGCTATTCTGACCTTCTGAGCCTCGGTCACATTATCACATTCAAAGTGATTCTCCAATCCTTCTATCCAGTCCATGAATACTTCTGGTTCCATCTTGCCACTGAATAAAGGCACACCTTCTAAGGATTTACCATTCATTGCCTTCAATTCTCTCAATAATGGCTCTTCTTGAAGCACATGGTCAAGTTTTGGCACTATCTTCCTCGACCAATGTCTTGTCTTTTTCACCAGCTTCCTTCATCCTTTCACTGACTGCTGTAGTCCTAAGTTGCACTTCTTCCAACTTGGTAGCCATTTTGGCCAACTGTTCCTTCAGGAGTCTATTCTCCTCTCTTTTTTCTTCCACGTCTTTTGCAAGTTCCGCGTTGGTCACCATCTTGGATGAGTGGACAAAAGTTCCTACAGATAAAATCCAAAAAACACACACCCAAATCTTTTAGGGCTCTGATACCAATCTGATGTGGTACTGGAGTCTCGTTGCTACTACAGAGTCACCTTGGCTTTGCTCTGAGATCTTTCTCCTAGATCTCTTAGGGTATTCACAACCCTAAACTAAGGTAAGTCACTATCATCTTTACCTCTCCTTCAAGACTTGGTCCCCATTGACATGTTATTCATCTTCCTCACTGAACCTACACAAATAGATTCATTCTACTCAATCAATCAATGTTTTTCAAAACATGATTTCTTTCATTCTCTTCCCTATCTGGACTATTACCGAGCTCGTCTAGGGTAAGATATCCAGACTTGTACAAGGGCTCCTCTCAAGTTCCATCCCCACACATGATTTTCACCATGGACTCAGGAACCTCGAGGGGCCATTAATGTTTACAACCCAGAATAGGTGAAGAACTAACAACTTGCAAAATAGAAATAAATTAAACTAATCTACTTGCATGAAAAAGGAACAACAAAGCTTGATATTCACTAAACACGCAGTCTTCAACTTCTCATTTCTGGAAACAAAATCAAAACACTACAATAATCTGCAACTATGTAACTCTCTCGTTGTAACCTCTACTACTCTCTAAATGAAGGCTTGGGATGTCATTATTAACCATCCCATCATTGGAACAACCCTAATTTCCCACTCATTTGTAAGCATCTCTTCAGGAACCATTACAACTTCCCATACTTTCCATTAAAGAAAAGATCCACTTTTCACGGGTCGTTATGACTGGACTCGCTGAGTAATAGCAATGCAAACTGAGCACTAGTATTAATCAAGTACCAGTGTTAATGGAGCGCTAGTGTTAACCGAGCACCAGTGTTAATCAAGTTCCAGTGTTAACCGAGCTCCATTATTAACTGAGTTCCAGTGTTAACCGAGCTCCAATGTTAATCGAGTTCCAGTGTTAACCGAGTTCTAGTGTTAATTGAGCTCCAGTGTTAACTGAGTTCCAGTGTTAACCAAGCTCCAGTGTTAACCGAGTTCCAGTGCTATCGAGAAACTTATTGAAGGTTCTTGATGCCTTGGTTTGATTTCTAGAGGCTTACAAACTACCTCACACACACACAACTAAAATAAACCAACTAAGCAACTAGATTGTTTGTTCATCAGCTTGACCCATTTTCCCACTTGGTCATTACTAGAAT
Source organism: Thuja plicata (assembly GCA_018584345.1). Classification (NCBI taxonomy): domain Eukaryota; kingdom Viridiplantae; phylum Streptophyta; class Pinopsida; order Cupressales; family Cupressaceae; genus Thuja; species Thuja plicata. The sequence goes on along the minus strand of MU227593.1, from coordinate 67,690 downwards.
GAATGAACAAAACACTTTACAAACCAAAAAAACTAATATAATAGTTATTAAGGGTCTTCCACCATAGTTCTTTAGGTGCTCCTCCACCAAATAGACTCTTTAGGACCTAATTAGATCCAATTAGACCATTTAGGACCTAATTAGATCCAATTAGACCCAATTAGACCCTTTAGGACCTAATTAGATCCAATTAGACCCATTAGGACATAATTATATCCCATTAGAAGGTATTATGACCTAATTAGATCTAATTAGACCCTTTAGGACCTAATTAGTTCCAATTAGACCCGTTAGGAGCTAATTAGACCCTTTAGGACCTAATTAGATCCAATGAGAAGGTATTGGGACCTAATTAGATCTAATTAGACCCTTTAGGACCTAATTAGATCCAATTAGACCCATTAGGACCTAATTAGATCCAATTAGAAGGTATTAGGACCTAATTAGTTCCAATTAGACCCATTAGGAGCTAATTAGATACAATTAGACCCTTTAGGACCTAATTAGTTCCAATTAGGCCCATTAGGATCCAATTAGACCCTTTAGGACCTAATTAGATCCAATTAGAAGGTATTAGGACCTAATTAGATCCAATTAGACCCAATTAGACCCTTTAGGACCTAATTAGATCCAATTAGACCCATTAGGACATAATTATATCCAATTAGAAGGTATTAGGACCTAATAAGATCCAATTAGACCCTTTAGGACTTAATTAGTTCCAATTACACCCATTAGGAGCTAATTAGATCCTTTAGGACCTAACTAGATCCAAGTAGACCCATTAGGACCTAATTAGATCCAATTAGACCCATTAGAACCTAATTAGTTCCAATTAGACCCATTAGGACATAATTATATCCAATTAGAAGGTATTAGAACCTAATTAGATCCAATTAGACCGTTTAGGACCTAATGTATTCCAATTAGACCCATTAGGATCTAATTAGACCCTTTAGGACCTAATTATATCCAATTGAAAGGTATTAGGACCTAATTAGATCCAATTAGACCCTTTATGACCTAATTAGATCCAATTAGACCCAATTAGACCCTTTAGGACCTAATTAGATCCAATTAGAAGGTATTAGGACCCAATTAGATCCAATTAGACCCTTTAGGACCTAATTAGATCCAATTAGACCCAATTAGACCCTTTAGGGCCTAATTAGATCCAATTAGACCCATTAGGACATAATTATATCCAATTAGAAGGTATTAGGACCTAATTAGATCCAATTAGACCCTTTAGGACCTAATTAGTTCCAATTAGACCCATTAGGAGGTAATTAGACCCTTTAGGACCTAATTAGATCCAAGTAGACCCATTAGGACCTAATTAGATCCAATTAGAATGTATTAGGACCTAATTAGATCCAATTAGACCCTTTAGGACCTAATTAGATCCAATTAGACCCATTAGGACATAATTATATCCAATTAGAAGGTATTAGGACCTAATTAGATCCAATTAGACCCTTTAGGACCTAATTAGTTTCAATTAGACCCATTGGGACCTAATTAGAGAAAGTATAGATTCTAGAAAGTACTTATAATCATAGAGTAAACATAAATCATAGAGTATACATGTATAGAGTGAAAGTATAGATTCTATGAAAGTACATATAACACATACATACATGCATGAAACATCAATCATAGATAAAGTATGTAAAGATAAATCATAGATCAAGTATGTAAACATAAACATAGAGATCAAGTACTGTAAGCATGAAACATGTGTCAATCATGTCAAACATAAATCAAAGTGTACAATACATATGTCAATTGACTCTAGAGTCTATAAATGAAATAATATAACATCAAAAATATGTATGTATGTAATATGTCTAGATCAAATATGAAAGTTCCTGGGACTCATCATGACGACTCCTCACTAAGCGGTCATGCCCAGAGTGACTATCATGTTGTGAAGGATGTGCAGATCCCTATAGAGAAAGAGAAATATATGTGTGTGTGTGTGTGTGTACACATGTTATAAATTGTTATACTAAATAAGAAAACATAAATAAATTAAAAATTTACATGTCCACTACTGATGTCATCATCAAGTGAGTCCCGACAACATACACAATCAGTGCTCAAAGAAGGAGTAATAAGAGGCATATCCTGGTAGAGAAAAAGGTAATTTACATGCATCTAGATGAAATATTACAAATTTAAATAACTTAGATCAAGTAACATAAAATATATATATAATCTGATAATTTATACCTATGTAGATGGTGGCAACTGATAGTACTTAGACTCTGTAGCCTCGATCCTATCAACCAAGATATCAAGATTTTGTTGCGTCTGGTCCAAGCTAATCTCTGCATCTGCAACATGCATAGAATGCACACGTCTCTCTAATGATGAATGCACCAGACTAACCAAATGAGATGGCATGGAAGTCGTATCATCATGTGTCAGCAAATCTAGGTAACCTGTAGTGGCCATGCTAAAGTCAACATCCTCAAGGCCAACATTAGAGAACTATTGCCCTGCACTGAGTGAAGGGTCTGTACGTTGTGCCTCTCCCTCTACAACAATAGAGTGGTCGGTAGGTGGATCCTCACGAGCACTACCACTATGGCCATAGTCTAGGTGAGAACGATGTGGTTGGGCGTATCTGACAGTACCCACACGAGCTCTAACACTCGATATGGGGATATCATGCTCTGCTACTATAAATGCATAAGCATCCAACAGATCCTCAGCCAAACTAGACAATGTGACCCGTGTCGTCTCTCCTGTAAGTCCCTCTAGGCTATACTGTGAAGGGATCCCCACTGCAGTATACATTTCATGTGCGGCCCCGCTAGCGAATGCTCCACCTAACGATCTAGAGTGTCATCAAGATATCAAGTACTGACCAACATGATCACTCGATATGGATGCAGCAGTTCTTGCAATGTCTCCCACACTATCAATCGCACCTCATAGATGGGTATTACGAATGACATCATCTGCAACAAGACCCAATGAAGTAGCTATGGCAGGTGCGCTCTAACCAACAATGGCCCTGTGTATTGGCCTCTTGCGATTTGCTCGATGAAATGTGTCTCTATCAGCAAGTCTTCCACGCCCCTATTCTAGATGTGCTAACAAATTAGTGTAATTAACTACCATCCCTAAACAAACCTCAGCATAAATCTGTTATGCAAATTACAATGGAATCTGGTCGTTATTTGGATAACGACCATGAGCAGCTAAAAATTATGGGTATATCAATGTTGATATGGAAGGATCCTGACACCTCATAACCTGATACCCCTTCACATACCATACATTTGCATAAGATGGGAAAACTTCCCTTTTCAAGGTCGCTTTAGGCACTAAAGCCTGTACCTCCTTCAGAGAAAGACCAGAGCCAACCTCTTGTCTCTTCCTCTCAAGTATGGCCTCTATAATAGCTGGGGAATAGGGAGTGGTACCATGAATGTCATCCCTAATAGTAATCAAGCTATTAAGTATGGATTGACATGTGTTCTTATAGATAGTAGAGCTAGTCGGATTATTTATAGAATCTTGCAACCTTTAAATTTCTCTATTAGTGCATGCAAATAGTTCCTCAAGGGGAATCGGTGCATCTGTGTGATGTGTAATAATATGTCTGATAGATGTATGTATATGTATGTACCTGAAAGATTTATTTACTGTCAAATGAAGTCTACATATATGTTTTCCTAATTTAATTGATGAATAAAATGAAAGTACATATTTTGCTACATTATTTCAAAGTAAAATCAATTACATGTATGTATATACACACATGTTTGTACATGTATATATATATGTATATGTGACATACATGACATGACATGACATACATACATGACATGTATACACACACACACACACACACACACACACACACACGTCATGTATGTATGTCATGTCATGTTCATGTATATATATATATAGATGACGTACATACATACATGTACATGACATGACATGTACATACATACATATATGATATGCAATACATATACATACATACATATACATGATACATATGACATGTACATGTATGTATATGTACATACATGTACATGACATATATACATGACATATATGTATATATAAATATGTACATGTCATAAATATGTATGAAATATATATACAAGTACATGTATGTATGTATGTATACATATGTACATGTGTATGACATACATACATACATGTACATATACATATATACATGTGTAATATATATATGACATGCACATATATGTACATATATATACATGTGCCACATACATATATATGCATACATATATATATACACATGCATACACATGAATATA
>MU227593.1:51941-63327 GCA_018584345.1 Thuja plicata | reverse complement strand
ATATATATATATATATATATATATATATATATATATATATATATATATATATATATATATATACACACACACGTGTATACATGTGTATACATATATACATGTGTATACATGTACATACATACATACATGAAATACATACATGTGACATATGTATACATGTACAATATGACATATATGTACATGTGCATATGACATATACATACATGTACATACATGTCATATGCCATATGTATGTACATGTACATATAGATACATGCATGTACATATGACATATGACATATGTATACATCATGTATATATATACACACACATGCATATACACATGTATATATACATATATACATGTAGGTCATATATATACATGTATATATATGTGTATATATACATGTAGGTCATATATATACATGTATATATATGACCTACATGTATATATATGTATATATACACATGCACATATCCATATACACATGTATATATACATATATATATTATATGTATATTAATATATACATGCATATATATAGATATATATGCATATATATACGCACATACATGATGCATATATACACATATACATGTGCATATATATACATATATATATATATATATATATATATATATATATATGCATATATACACATATACATGTGTATATATACATACATATACATATATGTGCACATATACATACATATACATGCATATATATACATACACATATATGCATATATATATATATTTACATACACACACACATATATATACATGTATATATGCATATATATGCATATATATACACATATATACACATATATGCATATATATACACATATATACACATATATGTATATATATACACATATATACACATATATGCATATATATACATATATACATATATATACACATATATACATATATATGCATATATATACATATATAAATGTATATATACTAACTATATATATTAAAAACAATAAAAAATTGTAAATATAAATATAAAATACCTGTTGAAAATGACGTTCAAAATTTCGGAAGCCCCTTACGCTACTTTCAACCCAGCCAAAACAGTGAAAATGATTGTTTCAGCGGGTTAAAAACCCCACCAAATAAAACCCTAAATGACTTTTGATAGAAAGTAAGTGATTACTTTCGATCGAAAGTACGTTAGTACTTTCGATTGTAAGTTTTTGATTGAGGTTTAAATACTTTTTGAAGGGAACTGTAACCCTGTACAAATTAGAGAGAAAGATATGCAGCAAGCAGCATAACAAAAAAGGACAAAACAACAAAAAGGAATAGCTAGGGGAAAGAGATGGAGGCAATAAAAACCCCCCCAGCACAAACTACCAGCAAAAAGATGCTAAGCAGAAAAAAAACACACGAGCCTGAAGAACAACACAGCTAGGTCATTTTTTCCATAATCTCTATAGAGTCAGCCATCATCGTATTATATTTTTTTATAGCCTCCCTAAGATCATTGATTTCCTTGGTGTTACCTGTTTTCATCTTTTTAGCACTCACTCTAGTACAAGTTCCAGGGCCAGCATTGATGGGATCTTTAGCAACATCATCATCCACAACAATGGGCATAGATCACAATGATAATCAAAATGAAGAACAAAGATCTGAACCTATGCTTGCTAAATATATCAGAAGACACCATCCATAGGACCAAATCATTGGGGACAAAAGAGCTGGAATGAGAACAAGAAGTAAGTCACCTAACGCTAGATGTTTGATTTGTGATTTTGAGCCTAAATTTGTTAATGCTACACTTGAGAATCAAGAATGGGTTAGTGCGATGAATGAAGAGATTGAACAGGTCGAGAAGAACAAAATATGGACATTAGTACCTAGATCGAGTGACAAAAATGTCATGGGTACCAAATGGATTTTTAGAAACAAACTGAATGAGAATGGAGAAGTCACAAGGAACAAAGAAAGACTGGTATGCAAAGGGTATACACAAGAAGAAGGTATTGACTATGGAGAAACCTTTTCACCCATTGCTGGACTAGAAGGAGTAAGAATTCTACTTGCTTATGCTACTTTTAAAGGATTCAAAGTATACCAAATGGATGTTAAATCTGCATTTTTGAATGGAATACTAGAAGAGGAAGTATACATTGAACAACCTAAAGGGTTTGTTGATCCTCACAAGAGGAACAAGGTTTGTAAACTACACAAATCCTTGTATGGATTAAAACAAGCACCAATAGCATGGTATGAAAGACTTCACTCTTATCTCATTAGTATTGGATTTATAAGAACGAGTGACAACAGTAATCTATATCTAAAAGGAGAAACTGATAATAAGATTTTGATTGCTGAGATATTTGATGATATCATATTTTGAGGTAATGATACTATATGCAAGTTATTTGCTGATGAAATGAGGAAAGAATTTGAAATGTCAATGTTTGGAGAGATCAAATTTTTTCTTGGCCTACAAATTGTACAACAGGATGAAGGCATCTACATTATACAATCCAAATACATCAAAGAATTTCTGAAGATATTCAAGATGGAGGACTCCAAACCAATTGGAACACCTATGGCAACCGGGTGCAAATTGACAAAGGAAGACAAGACAACCGAGGTAAATCAGACCTTATATAGATCTATGATTGGAAAACTAATGTATGTTGTACACACTAGACCTGATATAGCACATACAGTTGGTATAGTTGCAAGGTTCTCTCCTAATCCTAAGGAGTCACACATGATTATTGCTAAAAGAATTTTGAGATATCTAAAGAATACCAAAGACTATGGTTTGTGGTACAATAAAGAAGGAAACTTTGAGCTACAAGTTTATACTGATGTTGATTGGGCTAGAAACATAGATGATAGAAAGATCACAATAGGAGGAGCATTCTTTATGGGTGATAGGCTTGTCACATGGATAAGTAAAAAGCAAGGATGCATATCCCAATCAACTGCAAAAGCAGAATATGTACCTGCTGCTACAAATTGCTCTAACATTGCATGGATCAAGCAATTGTTGAAAGGTATGAATGAAGAAATTATTGACCCAGTAATTATCTATTATGATAATACTAGTGCTATAAAAATCTCAAAGAACTCTATAATGCATGCTAAGACAAAGAACATAGCTATTAAGTATCATTACTTGAGGGAACAAGTACAAGAGAAAGAGGTGATACTGGAATATGTACAATCCAAAGAACAATTAGTAGACATATTCACAAAACCATTGCCAAAAGATACGTTTGAGTACTTGAAGAATAGACTAGGGGTTCGTCCTTTGTCTACTGGTCACTAGGCTGACTAGGAGGTTGCATCAGCCTACACATTATCAGAAGATTAGTCATGTTGATGCAAGTTGAGATATGGACTCCAAAGACATAACATTTCACTAAAGGGACAAAACACTTCAAAGGGAGAAAAAGATTGTTGGTTACTACAGATTTGTATTGCTGATGGAGAGGAGATTCAATGATGTATTTTTTCTTGGCATTGTTGTCAAAGGGAGAGGAATATTCAATGAAATATTCATCAGGGAGAAGTACAACCAGAGGGAGAGAAATGAAGTATCCATTAGGGAGTAAGATGAACAACATAAAGGAAAAGAAAGATTCAATGAAATAACCATCCATCCAAGGGAGAGAATTGAAAGAAAGTTAACACTGCATATCTATCCAGAAAAGGGAAAAGAGATTCTACAAGAAAGGGAGAAACAAAATTAGAAAATAGAACTTCTACACCTATCCATTGAAGGGAATGAAGAAAGGGAGAGCACAAATCATAATCAAATCTAAGCTAGAAGAGCTTACCGAGATTCAGCTATTTGAATTGGTTATAGACAAATAAGTTTGGTGTGTTATGGCATGTTTTACACTACATATTTCATAGTATGTTGTCATTAATGCCAAAGGGAGAGATTGATGAACTATAACTAATTGAAGATTTGAAGATGATAAGTTGATGACCATTGAGTTGCAAAAGTGAATGCAAGACATTAAACCAGTTAATGTATTGTATTGTCATTAATGTCAACTTGATATAATATGATTGTTCATACACATATTGTCATATACTTCAAGAGCTAAAGAGACAAAGTTTATGTTGTCGGTAAAACATAAAAGTTCAGTATACACCGAGTGACAGTAAACACCGATGGAAATTGCACACCGATGGACAGTGAACACTGAGAAGTTCACAGTGTATACCGAGCACCGCAGTAACCAATCATAACTAAATTTGTCACCGAGCACAACTGGAGTCAATGACCGAGCTAACTAGATTTGATGACCAATCAGAACTAAAGTTAAAGAATGAAAAAACACTTAGCTGGTAGAAGCTATATTAAGAGTGACTGATTGATTTCTTTATTATTAACGATCAGTTCAACTAAAGAAAAGAGGGAGATTTAAAGCACATTTTATTCCCAACTATCATGGAGAGATTTTTGGAATAAAACTAAAGAAGAGGTTTATGGATTAAATAAAACATGGCGATTTTTATGGATCAAAAAGTGATCTACGATGAAAAAAAGGAAATTGAGCGGCTAATCATGTCTATATAAAGAGAAAAGGAATTCATTATGAAAAGAGGAATGTTGAATATATTCTGGTGAAGATGGAAGTCTTCATGCAGATCTGATCATAGAGGTTGAAGAAAAGAGCCAAGAAATTTTGCAGACACCGATCAATAGAGGACAGAGCATTCATCGAGAAGAAAGAACAAAGACGGAAGAAAAGGAACTAAATTGAACATTGATCAGAGAGGTATTATTGGACTAACAATAGATCTTAAAATCTGCAAGTTAAAGTTGTATTATTGAACATATCATTTATTGTATCAGTTTAACCATTGATTCATAAAATCTCTTAATCGAGTGAGATTTAATCATCCTTAATGTATTGAGATACTCAAGAGTATCAAAAGTTTTTCTTGTTGATAGCATAGTGAATGCTAGGTCAAAAGAGAAACTGTTAGTTTTGAATCTTGTAACAAGGTCGCACTTAACAATGTGTTTTTAACCTTTAATAGGGTTGGCTCTTCACCGAGCTCACTTCAGAAGAGTGAAAATTTTGGGTTACCAGTCCCAAGTGGTTTTACCTTAACAGGGTTTCCACGTTAAAATTGATATGTCAAATGTGTATTTCTTTCATTGCATTGATATTTTTCTTTACACATTAGTATTACTGGATTGGTCGGTAAACACTAAGCTTAAATGTTGCTAATCGGTAAAGTCTAGAAAAGATAAACAGTTTATCTTACTGAGAAGTTTATATTTGTTAAATTTATTTAAGGCATACATCTTGATGGATTGAAAGATAACTAGAGGATATTAAAATTGAGATATAATTTTTGGTTGGATTTTTGGAATTATTTTTAAGGTCACTGATTCACCCCCCTCTTAGTTATTCTAACATTGTACTGATTCTAGATCCCTCAAGAATATTACAATAAGGTATATATTTCCCATGCCAAGAATAGAATATTTATTAGAATTTTTGGTGGGAGTGCATGATATTTCTCTAAAAATGATTTGAAGAGTGTGTACCATCAAATAAGGATTAGGCCAAGGGATGAATAGAAGACAACTTTTAAGACCAATGAAGGGTTGTATGAATAGAAAGTGATGCTTTTGGGTTATCTAATTCCCCAAGTACATTTATGAGGCTCATGAATGAATTTATCAAGGATTTCATAGGGAAATTTGTCATAGTATACCTAGACGACATTCTAATTTTCACCAACACAAGAGAAGAGCATTTGAAACACATAGATATGATGTTGAAGAGATGACAAGAGGATAAATTGAAGATCAACATGGATAAGTGAGTTTTCATGCAAGAGGAACTCACATATCTTGGATTTTTTATCTCCAAGGGTACTCTCAAGATGGACCAAGACAAGGTAAATGCAAATCTTTCATGGCCTACTCCTAGGACAATTTATGAAGTTAGGAGCTTTCATGGATTAGCCACTTTTTATAGAAAATTTATCAAAAGGGTTAGTATGATTTGTGCACCTATCCTAGATACTATCAAGGGGGAAAAAATGTAATTTTATTTGGACTAAATAATCCAATGAATCCTTTGAACTCCTTAAGATAAGGTAGCCCAATATCCAGTCCTAAAGTTACTTGATTTTAACAAAGTTTTCCAAATTGAGTGTGATGCTAGTCTAGTTTCCATAGGAGGTTTCTTAAGTCAAGAAGGTAGAACCATTGCATTCTTTAGTGAAAAACTAAATGAATCCAAGAGGAGATATTAATCATATGATCCAGAGAAGTATGCATCTGTCCAATCACTCAAAAATTAGAGATAGTATTTGTTGCCCAAAGAATTCATTGTCTACACAGATAACCAGGCCCTAAGATTCATCAATAGCCAACACAAATTGAGCCATAAGAATATGAAGTGGGTTGAAACCTTACTAATGTAGAGCCCCTGACTGATTATTTCTTGAACCCAATAATGTGGAATGTTTCCCTCTTTGTGAGATACAACTACTCACATCAAGCCTACCCTTGGTATGATTCAACACTACTTATAGGGAATCCAATCAAGGGCTCTCACCTTTGTACTCTTTCCAAGCCTTAATAACACCATTTAATGACCTCCATGTCTCCTTTTTCTATCTGGTTGCAAGGTTTCATCTCAAACTCAAACACAATTTTAAGCACCCTTCTAGACACCAAGTGACCCTAGAGGGTAAATATACAAGTGGTTGACAAAATTACACTAATGGTTGAATGGGGTGAAACCACTTTGTATACTATCTACTTGGACATTAAATGAAATGATCCAATAGACCAATCCCTTCTACCAATGCTTGAGGGGATACTTCCCCCTTTGGGGGTTTTAATCTTTGTAGCCTTTTCAAGTTGATTTTATGGATACAACCCTATAAAAAAATCCTATGTATCCAGACTGTTCCCAATGTTTTTGACACCCTTTTGGCATATCATGAGGAGTCCCCAAACTCAGGACTAGTTCATTTGATTAGAGGCCTCAACTTTCCAATTCTTCACTAGGCCTAATAAACCTAATTAGGACACATTTGCAATGGAAGTGTCTTAATTCCTTAACCCATGACTCTCCCAATTACTTTATTGGTTAGGATAGGTTCTAAAACTACCAAATCCAAGTTCTTAAGCCTTGGATCCACCCCAACTTTATCCAACCTCTCAATCTCTAAAATTTTGCATAGGTAGCCACATAGAGATGTCTACCTAAATGCTTCCAAAATCACATGGGTCACACTACATCCTGCAAATGACCTCCAAAATCATAAATTAAACATTCCAAGGTATCTTCTCACCAATTTTTAGATTTTCTTAATGGTGGCAAGATAAGAAATTGGCATTTCTCTACGAAATGCTAGGTTGGCTAGGGTTCTGGACCTCTTCTAGTAGAAAATAGGATATCTCCCTATAAAAAAATCCTTAGAATTCCAAAATCATCGTGAATGAAATTTAATTTGATCACCTAATTTTTCCAATTTTTCTTAGGCCTTCATTCATCCATACCATCAAAAACACTTGAAGAATTACAAGAAAAGTGTGAATTTTATTGATCAAAATGTTCAATTACATCATCATGCCTTTGACCCAACAAAATCGGGTATATATGCATTTCCAAATGTCCAAAACTGATTTTCAAAGGTTGTGACCATTTGGGAGTTTAGTTACAAAAATTTGCAAAAGTTGACAACTTTTGCATAGAAACATTTTATGCAATTTTGCACTTTTTGCTCCTGATGAGCAATTTGACCATTTTGCTAAAACCTAAGGTTTGACATGAACCAAAAATATAAAAATACATGTAGAGATCCTAAAAAAAACCTAAGTGACCCTCTAGGTGATCCTTTAACCAATTTTTACCAAGAGTTTTATATAAACACCTACTTTGTAAATGGTCTTACAAAGTGGATCTATTACAAGTTTTGAGTCCAATGGACTTTATTCTTTTGTCATGGTCCTAGAATAGTTTCTCATTCAAGGAATTGGATAATTTCTTCCATGTTTTTAGGGTACTCCTTCACCACTTACAATCCCATAGGCCCTATACCTTTTCTATCAAGCACAAAAAGGGGCTGCATACAAAGTTGTTGATGCACTAAGTAGGAGAGTGCTTACTATCTCAAAAATTCAAGTGAAGAGTGTTGCAATTGATGCTTTGAAGGATATGTATGCAACAAATAAAAACTTTGGGGAGGTATACTAGGTATTTCTCTATTTGAATGACATATACCATCATGAATTTTCTGATTATTTGTTACAGGAAAAGCACAGTGGTGCTATGTCTCTTCATTTTGGATTAAATAAGACATTGGAGCTAGAAAGAAGGCACTACTCTTGGCCAAGGTTACAATTTTATGTTATAAAGTTTGTAGAGACATGTTCTATTTGTCAAAAATCAAAAGTAAGGAGTACAAATGCAGGTCTATATCAACCTTTACCCATTCCATCAAGACCATGGGAGCATGTAAGAATGAATTTTGTCATGGGATTTCCCAAGACCCAAAGAGGATTTGATAGTGGTTTTGTTGTTGTGGATAGATTTAGTAAAATGAAAAACTTCTTTCCATGTAAGTCCACTAGTGATGCATCATACATTGCAGATCTTTTCTTCAAATATATAGTTAGAATTCATGGCCTGCCTTTGAATATTGTGTTAGATAGAGATGAAAAAAAATTTCGTCATTTTTGGAGGACTTTGAGGAAGAGACTAGTGACAAACCTATCATTTTCATCAGCCTATCATCCACAAATGGATGGGAAAACAAAATTTGTAAATAGATCATTAGGGAATCTCCTAAGGCGCCTCACACAAAAACATGGAGACAAATGGGATTCTATACTTTCTCAAGATGAATTTTCATACAATGAAACAGTTAATAGAAGCACCAACAAGTCACCTTTTCAAATTGTTTATGGGATGAATCCAAGTGGAGTGCTTGAACTAAGAAAAATTCCTCATACTAAACCAATTAGTGTTGAGGGAGAAAACTTTGCTATAGCTATGAAAGAAGTTCATGATCAAGTTTGTCAGTAATAACTGAGAGGGGGGGTGAATCAGTGGCCTCAATTTTTTATCCTTTAATCACTAACAACCAATCAAATAAATCTCATATTATTAAGTCCCTACAAGATGCATGCCTTGAAATACTTATACTAATTAACTGTCTGTCAGTTTTGATTTTCTGACCTTATTCTCCTTGATAACCAATAAGCAGTAAAACTATTTACCGATACTCAATAAATATGCAGAGTATACCAATCAATCCAGAAATGCATATGTGAAATGTAAAACAATAAAGTAATAAACCATACACACATAACACATGGATTTTTAACATGGAAACCCTGTTAAGGGAAAAAACCACTGGGACCGGTACCCCAAATTTTTCACTCTTCTGAAGTGAGCCCTGTTAGGAGAAAACCCTGTTAAAGGTTACAAACACACTATTAAGTGCGACCTTGTTAGAGTATTTTTGATAATAGAATGTCACTTGATATCTGGCATGTATATGCTACCAATATTGATCAACCTCTATGGGCACAATAGGTATCTGGCATATCTGGTGCTACCTAACTGCATCAGCCTCCTTCTTAGACTGTGTGTCAGTATCAGGCACTCAATGCTATCTTCATGACAATATTTTTGGCAATCTGTTAGGATATACCTCAATTATAGAATACGATTAAGTCCTTCTTTGTTAAGAGACTTAATGCTCCAATGGTTAAACTGAAACACAATGACATGTTTCTATTGCAACTTGAATTGCAAATTTTTAGATCTATTTAAGTACAATACCTCTCTAATCAATGTATCAATTCAATTCTTTGTGCTCCTCACTTTCTTCTCTATGATGCTATGCTTCACTGTTCATCGGTGTCCACAGAATTCCTTAGCTCTCCTTTAGCTTGATTGATCAGGACTGTATGAAGTTATCCTTCATCAGTTTATCTTCAGCATCCTTTTTCTATTCACTCCTTGTGTATCTGATTTCTTACAGAAATGAATTATGCTTGTCTCTTATATAGACTTGATATTCCTTAATTCTTGATTCTTGATTCTTGGCGTGAAAAACAATCCACCCAATCTGATTTATGACTTTAACTCCTGATTTATCTTGTAGTTATCTTCTTTCCAACTATACAAATCTTCTTTAAATCAATTACTTAACTTCAGTCAAATAAAACAACCAGTTAAGTCTATCCTTAAGCTCTGCCAACTAGATATATTGTCATTTTCTTAACTCTCTGTTCTGTCGGTCAACTCTGCAGTTAGTCATCGATGACAACTGCCAGTTCCATCAGTGTTCCTCCAGTTAGCTTCGGGATCTCCATTCATTGGGAATCATTGGATTTTGCTTCAATGGGAAACACTATCTTCTACTCGTTGGGCATCACTATGACTTTTTCTTTTCCTTTACCGATGGTGTGCACTCCGTCGGTGTTGTCTGTCACTTAGTGAATACTTGACTTTTATGCATTGATGAAAGCATAATCTCTGTTCCATTGATTCTCTAAAGTCTTTGGCATTATGTATATGACCTTACAGATTATATTAAGTTGACATCAATGACAATATAAGCCATTAACTTATTTAATGTCTTGCATCATCTTCAACTTAACATTATCAAACATTCAATCAGTTACATGTCATCAATCTCTCCCTTTGGCATTGATGGAAACATACTTTATTATCACACTATACTATTTCTAATATAATATGAAATACAATTGTTGAGATTCATAAAATTACCAAACACTTTGTTTTGATAACTGATAAAAATTTCTGATTGTCGGTAAGCTCTGTGTTAGCTTAGATTTGATTCTTGCAGCTTTCTTTGTTTCTTGTACTGATGTGTTGTGTTCTTCCCTTGTGTCAATATCTCTCTTGAATTTTCTTTTTCTTTTATGTCTCTATCTTTTTTCAGCAACTCTCCCTTTGTATATGATCTCTTCCTATTGGAGTAATCTGATAATACATAATCTTTCTTCTTTTTGAAGACTGTGATAATATGGAAACTTTCTCTCCCTTTGAAAACAATGCCAAAAAAATATCTCATAGATATCAGACATTTAATGTCAAGTGATCTTTTCTCTCGATCCATAATATATTCCTTGAATTTCTCTTATCCATTAGCAATACATCAATATGCTCTGGTGCTCGATTCTAATATATACCTTTCTGTATATAGATGTAGATTTGAAGTTCATCTTTTTACTTGCATCAACATCAATGATGTTATGATAATATATAGGTCGATGTAGCCTTCAGTCTTTTACTGACTGGTAGACAAGGGTTTGACCCCTAGTCTCTTTCTCAAGTACTCAAATGTATCCTTGGGCAGTGGCTTGGTGAAGATATCGGCCAATTATTCTTTTGATTGC
>MU227593.1:37855-51375 GCA_018584345.1 Thuja plicata | reverse complement strand
CATCTTGAATATTTTCAGGACCTCTTTGATGTATTTGGACTGTGTAATGAAAATACCTTCACTTTGTTGAATGATCTGTAGACCAAGAAAGAAATTGATCTCTCCAAACATAGACATCTCAAACTCTATTCTCATCTCATCAGCAAATGATTTGCACAACATATCATTGCCTCCAAATATGATGTCATCAATAAATATTTTAGCAATCAAAGTGTTAGCATCAGTATCTTCCTTCAAATAAAGATTACTATTTTCACTAGTCCTTATGAATCCAATACTTATTAGATAGGAATAAAGTCATTCATACCAGGCTCTGGGAGCTTGTTTTAATCCATACAAGGCTTTGTGAAGTCTACATACCATGTTCCTCTTGTCTCGATATATAAACCCTTCTGGTTGCTCAATGTATACCTCTTCTTCAAGTATTCCATTTAGGAATGTTGACTTGACATCTATTTGATATACTTTGAATCCTTTGTATGCAGCATAAGCAAGTATTATTCTTACTCCTTCTAGCCTAGCAATGGGTGAAAAGGTCTCTCCATAGTCTATACCTTCTTCTTGTGCATACCCCTTGCATTCTAGTCTTGCTTTGTTCCTTGTGACTTCTCCATTCTCGTTCAACTTATTCCTGAATATCCATTTTGTACCGATGAAATTTTTGTCATCTGGTCTTGGTACAAGTGACCATGTTTTGTTTTTCTCAATCTTCTCAATCTCATCATTCATAGCACCTATCCATTCTTCATCATCTAGTGCAGTATTGACAGATTTTGGCTCAAACTCACAAATTAAATAATTTGAGTTTAAAGACTTACTTCTTGTTCTTGTACCAGCTTTCTTATCTCCTATGATCTGGTCCTCTGGATGGTTCCTTCTTACATACCTTGTAAGTATAGGTAGAGCTCTTTGTGTATCAACATGATCTTCATTACCTTGCACATTATTTTGATCATTATCCTAACCGTCGGTAACAGCATTCTGACCGTCGGTTGCAACATTCTATTATTCTGAATTTAAGCATTGTTGCTCAGGTAGAGTTATGGGTTCTTCATAGTATACAAACTTGTTGTAGTCCTTTGGTTCTTTTGTGCTTTCAAGCTCATTCTTTTTTGCAAATTCATCAATCCTCATAGTTGCACTTTCAACTATTTTTTTAGGAGCCTTGATTAGACATTTAAAAGCTTTGCTCTTGCTAGAATACCCCAGAAAAATACCTTCATCACTTTTGGCATCAAGCTTTCCATTTCTATCATCCTTTAAGACATAACATTGACTACCAAAGATCTTGTAGTAACTTACATTGGGTGTTTTACCATACCATAGCTCATAAGGAGTCTTCTTTGTGTCATTCTTTAATTGTACTCTGTTAAGTGTATAAACAGCAGTGCTGACAGCTTCCCTCTAGAAGATTTGGGTGATGCCTTTCTCTATCATCAGTGTTCTTGCGCAATCAACTATTGATTTGTTCCTTCTCTCAGCAATCCCACTTTGTTGTGGTGTCCTTGGTGCAGAAACCTGTCTTTTTATACCATGCTCATTACAGAAATTAGTGAATTCATCTGATATAAATTCTCTTCCTCTATCTGATCTCAAACATTTCAAATCCTTACCACTTTGTTTTTCTACCATAGCCTTATACCATTTAAACATCTTGAATGTTTCATATTTTTCTTTTAGGAACATGATTGTCATCATTCTAGAGTAATCATCAACAAAGAGAATAAAATATCTATCTCCATAATAGCTCTTTGTCCTCATAGGTCCACATAAATAAGTATGGAATAATTCTATAATATCATCAGATGTGTGGGTTTTACTTTTGAAACTAGACTTTGTCATTTTACCTTTTTGACAATTTTTGCACATGATGTTGTCTGGCTTTGTCATCGTCGGTAAGCCTCTTACACTTCTTTTTCTTCTTATTTTCATCATGTTGTCAAAATTTACATGACACAATCTTTTGTGCCACAACCATATGTCTTTGTTTCTAGTCATCAAGCAAGTGGGATTAGTATCAGTTAGATAGAATAAGTTACCTTTAGTTTGTTCACCTGTACCAATCAGTTTTCCTTATTCATTTAAGATATTTTCCTTCTTGTTTTCAAATGCTACTCTATGACCTGAATTATTCAGCTGAGAAACACTCAACATATTATAATTCAATCCTTTTACCCAATAAGCATTTTCACATTCAATCAGGTTATTCAGCACTATTGTTCCTTTACCTTCAACTGGACAAGGTGTATCATTTCCCATTCTTACTGTACCACCATTATAATACTCAAAAGTGTTAATTTTTTCTTTGTCACCGGTCATATGGTGAGTGTAGCCACTATCTATAATCCAGATATCATTCTTACTAACCTTAGATATGAGTGCAGTTTCTTCATACCTTTCATCTTCATCTGAATCATCTTTCACAGCTACAAATACCACCTCTATGTCATCATCAGGTTCGGTGCCAGTATCTTCATCTTTGCAAGCAGCTAGGTAGCTAGCCTTCTTTCCTTTATCCTTGTAGTCTCGGGTATCCTTCCTTTCTGATCATCGGTAACCTCTATAATCTTTGTTATCACCTCTGTCAGATTTCTTCTCAAAATATATGTCATCACTTCTGTCATCTTTTCTTCTGTTAGGACATCTTGCAGCAAAGTGCCAATCTCTTTATAATTAAAGCATACAAGTGGCAACTTGCCTTTGTATTTACCTCTGCCTCTTTTCATTCTTCTTTCCATGAGTGCTTCTATTTCATCTAGATCTTCTTCTTCACTTTCACTTTCACTTTCACTATCTCTTCTAGATGAGTGTCTCTGACTGGATTTGCTTATTCTCATAGAAGACTTAAATGCAGACTCTAAGTTTGGTAAGACACTATTATCAAAGTTATTCATCTCAAATGAAATCAGTCTACCAATCAAACTATCAAGAGTAACTGTATTGTTTGCAACTGCTCTCATTTCTTGAATGGTAGAAACTCTAATAGCATATACAGGCAATAAGGTTCTTAAGATTTTACTTACCACTATTTCCTCATCAAGTGTACCTCCAACACCTCATATAGAATTGACTACTTCCTTTATTCTTGTGTTGTATTGTGTGATGTTTTCTCCTTCTTTCAATCTGAGATCATCAAATTTTCCTCTAAGGCTTTTTGCCTTGGCTCTCAGAACATTTGCATCACCACCATGTACAAGCTTCAGTTTGTCCCACATTTTCTTTGCAGTTGTGCAATCTTTGACATCTTCAAATTCAGCATCGAAGAGAGAGGAAGAAAGCTCTATAACCATGCAGTTGTGCTCATGCTTCACTCTTAAATGATCTACTATTAATGGTCCTGTGGGAAACACATATTCAGTGTCTAAGTATTGAGTAACATCATTACCAATACCTGATAAGTGGATTCTTATCCTGCTTTTCCATGAAGCAAAGTTGTCTTTGTTCAACTTGGGTACATCTCGTCTGTTCATCTTGTGATCTTTGACTTAGGTCTTGAAACCTTCCTTCTAAGCACACAAGCTCTGATACCAATTGTTAGCAATAACTGAGAGGGGGGTTGAATCAGTGGCCTCAAATTTTTATCCTTTAATCACTAACCACCAATCAAATAAATCTCAGATTATTAAGTCCCTACAAGATGCATGCCTTGAAATACTTATACTAATTAACTGTCTACTAGTTTTCCTTTTCTAACCTTATTCTATTTGATAACTGATAAGCAGTAAAACTATTTACCGATACTCAGTAAATATGCAGAGTATACCAATCAATCCAGAAATGCATATGTGAAATGTAAAACAATGAAGTAATAAACCATACACACATAACACATAGATTTTTAACGTGGAACCCTTGTTAAGGGAAAAAAACCACTGGGACCGGTACCCCAAATTTTTCACTCTTCTAAAGTGAGCCCTGTTAGGAGCCAACCCTATTAAAGGTTACAAACACACTGTTAAGTGTGACCTTGTTAAATGATTTTTGATAATAGAATGTCACTTGATATCTGGCATGTATATGCTACCAATATTGATCAACCTCTATGGGCACAATAGGTATCTAGCATATCTGGTGCTACCTAACTGCATCAGCCTCCTTCTTAGACTGTGTGTTGGTATCGAGCACTCAATGTTATCTTCATGACAATCTTTTTGGCAATTTGTTAGGATATACCTCAATTATAGAAGATGGTTAAGTCCTGCTCTGTTAAGAGACTTAATGCTCCAATGGTTAAACTAAAACACAATGACCTGTTTCTAATGCAACTTGAATTGCAAATTTTCAGATCTAGTTAAGTACAATACCTCTCTGATCAATGTATCAATTCAATTTTTTGTGCTCCACACTTTCTGCTCTGTGATATTGTGCTTCATTATTCGTTGATGTCCGCAGAATTCCTTAGCTCTCCTTCAGCTTGATTGATTAGGACTATATGACGTTATCCTTCATTAGTTTCTCTTTAGCATCCTTTTTCTATTCACTCCCCGTGTATCTGATTGCTTACGAAAATGAATTATGCTTATCTCTTATATAGACTTGATATTCCTTAAATCTTGATCCTTGATTCTCGGTGTGAAAAACAATCCACCCAATCTGATTTACATCTTTAAATCATGATTTATCTCATAGTTATCTTCTTGCCAATTGTACAAATCTTCTTTAAATCAATTACTTAACTCTGGTTGAGTAAAACAAATAAAACAACCAGTTAAGTCTATCCTTAAGCTCTGCCAGCTAGATATTTTTTCATTTTCTTAACTCTTTGTTCTGTCGGTCAACTCTGTAGTTAGTCGTTAGTGACAACTGCCAGTTCTGTCAGTGTTACTCCAGTTAGCTTCGGGATCTCCATTCATTCGGCATCATTGGATTTTGCTTCATCGGGCAACACTATCTTCTGCTCGTCGGGCATCACTGTGACTTTTTCTTTGCCTTTACCGATGGTGTGCACTCCATCGGTGTTGTCTGTCACTTAGTGAATACTTGACTTTTATGCATTGCTGAAAGAATAATCTTTGTTCCATTGATTCTCTGAATTCTTTGGCATTATGTATATGACCGTATAGATTATATTAAGTTGACATCAATGACAATATAATCTATTAACTGATTTAATGTCTTGCATCATATTCAACTTAACATTATCAAACATTCAATCAGTTACATGTCATCACAAGTTAAGTCTCAACTATAATAGACTACTCAAAGGTATAAACACCAAGCAGATCAAAAGAGGAGAGAAGTCGCCTTTGAAGTAGGAGAACTAGTGTGGGCATTTCTCAAGGAGAGGCTACCAAAAGTCAAGCACACTAAGCTCTTACCCAAGAAAGTTGGACCATGTCAAATTCTGGAAAAATATGGGCAGAATGCATACAAAATCAAGCTACCAACAAACCTTGGTATCTCACCCATCTTCAATGTATGTGATTTGACACCATACAAGAGAGATTACTACAGCTGATGTGCAACAAGAAGATTTGTTAGAAGATCTTGAACCATTTCCCAAAACAATACCACTACAACTTGAGAAGGTACTAGATACTAGAATCAAGAAGACTAGAAGGAGAGAGTACAAGGAATACTTAATCATTTACAGAGGACAACTTGAATCAGAGACAATATGGATTGATGAACATCAGATTTCCAAGCAGGGCTCCTCACTCCAACAACTCATCTCAAGTGAACTTGAGATCTTTTCATCAGGGGAGTATGGTGCAAGGGAACTCACCAAAGATAGGGACAAGGATGAATAACAAATTTTGTGGAACTTTTGTTTGTCTTTTTGCAATGTTGTGTTTGTGTTGTTGTATTTTGTAATAAAGTCGTAAACTATGGTGTGGCATACCCTATTTGGCATCCTTATAAGATAATTGGGTTGCATAGCCATATCAAGATATTTTTGGTTATTTTTGGGTGTTTTCAAGTTAGATGTCATGTGTGTGTCGTCATGAAAACCTTAGATGGGTGTTGACACCTTGAAAAGTTTATTTTTGTC
Organism: Thuja plicata; assembly: GCA_018584345.1. Classification (NCBI taxonomy): domain Eukaryota; kingdom Viridiplantae; phylum Streptophyta; class Pinopsida; order Cupressales; family Cupressaceae; genus Thuja; species Thuja plicata. Next base: position 45,383 of record MU227593.1, on the reverse strand, counting down.
TTTGCACATCTTTTCTTGCTATTTTTAGAAAGTTGTTGTTGAGCAACTTGTTCTTGTCTTCATGAAAGATTTTTGAAGTTGAAGAGTTTATTTAAATAAATGGATGGAATATTGGGATTTTGATGTCCCTTGAAGAGGAGAGGTCGAGGAGGTTCAAAAGTGATGTGGAAGAACTCTGAAGGTATGGTTTTGTGAAGACAGTTTTGCATATAACACAATTTTCCTGCATTTTCGAGCAACACTAAATTAATACGTCCACATATGGATTGAATGTGATAAAAAAATAGATGTAGGAAGAGGGAGAAACTTTTTATATTCTATTTGTACCCACTCTAAGATTTTGAAGTGTTGCAATTTGTGAGAATTTTTTAGTGTTGACTATGTCGTTTTGAGAAGTTTTAGCTAGGGTTATGTTGAAATGGTTGTAGTTTGAATTTCCACCATTGGTTTGCCTTGACCCTTTGTGGAATTCAAGATCTTCCTATGTAATTTAATATTTACTTTTTTTTTATGTTCATGCGGGGAGCTAGGAGAAAAGTGATGCCCTAGGGGGACATCTCCATGTGGCCACCTAGAACTTTTATGCTTTTTGTTCATAACTTTTAATGTGAGTTGAGATAGAAGGTATAGATTCAGATTTAGATGTTTTTAGGAATCTCTAAACATCTTGAAGCGTTGATTTGGAGAAAAAATGAAAGGAAAATGTAGTTCCTTTGTTAATTGGGTCTAATTAGATCTTTGTAGGACACTGTCCACGTACAAGTTTACTTGCTTTTTTTTAAATGTTGAAGTCTGTCCGATTTTGTAGGAGGTCAATAAAGGGTATCTAGATATCTAATTTTTTTTCTAATTTTTTTGGAGAAGTGTTGAACCAATGAAGGAAAACCGAGTTTACAAGGCTACAAGGAATTTGGAGATTTTGTGAAGCAAGTGTATATCTATGCATTTGGAAAATAAAATGAATGGCTTGTACAAGTTGTGTGAGTCATGATTGAGATATTTTCCTAGCTTGTGGAATGTGCACTCACATTTTGGTGGATTTGGGTACTTAGGACCAAGTAACTCCCTAGGGGTCATTTGCATGCTAGTGGGCATGAAGAGAGTTTAAAAATGAATCAATGGATTGAATTAAACCTTCATGGTGTTAGAGTCCTTTGTTGAGACCCTAGAGTTTGTTTTTTTTCTAGTGGTGTTCCAGAGTAATTGACTTTGCATCAGTTTAAAACCCTTTCACCCCACAAATGTGGAGCTAAAGACACCTACGAGGCCAAGCCTCCAGTAGTGGCGCCTCCTGTCACTCGATCTGTCTCCGCTCAATTCCAAAACCAAGCAGTGACCCTTACTACTGCTCAATGGACCTCCACACAGTGCCACACATCAGCAAGAAATGATCCATGTCAACTGCTCGCTGATGAATTCAGAGGAAACACGTGGCACATGCCCAGTCACCATGCAATGTCAATGATCTGCAGCAAGCCTGGTAAATTTTTTTCTCTGACTCAAATTTTCCTTGAGTTAAAATTGATGTCTTTTTGGATTTCAAACTTGGGTATTTTTTTTTTTTAGTGATGATCATATAACCGACAATTTTAACCTAGTTTTTGCGTCATCATTTTAAGATCTATAATTTGACGGTTGTTTGACTGACATAATAACTTTTTTGTTTTTCTACAACGGTCATTTGACTGTCAACTTTAGGCTAAGAGTTTTGATGACATCAACAAGATTTACAAATTTTGGAGCCCTCACCATTTTCATTTTTAGACTTGCAATCCGACTTTGGAGGCCCATAACTTGGTCATACGAACTCTTTTTTAGTGCAATGTTTTTTGATTTTGGGTAGAATCTCCTAAAATTTTCATTAGTGTAGCTAGTTTATGGTTTTGGTGCATGGATTTTGCAGAAATTATAGTTTTTGGTGACTATACCTATCCAATCCTTCATTTTTCAACTTCAGAGGCTTCATTCAGGCTCATACAGACACATTTTGAGGTTTCAATTTTTTTGAAAGTCAATAATTTTTCTTGTACTTTCCAAATTTGCTATCATATTGTAGCCTTATTTGGGAAAAATATCACTTTTAGATCTAGATCCTTTTTGGTCTTTGTATGATCATTTTAGTGCTTGGATTTTGATTTGATCCTAAGAAATATTGATTTGAGCCTGATTTGGACTCATTGAGGTGGTTGTAAACATCAAAATCAGAAGGCCACTTTGGCCCATTTTGGCAAATGACCATTGTACACGCACTATATATAAAGTGCCACAAGCATCATTTTGGATGGGGGGAGGGGGGTTCTTTGATTGAGTGAATTTGGGGGGGTGTCTTGTGTTCTTGTGTCCTTTTCTCTTTTGTGCTCTTTCATTTTTGCATCATGGGTTCACATAAATTTCCAATTTTAACTCCACATAACTATGCCACATGGAAAGATATAGTATGGAGTAGATTAATGGAAAAATGTTTAAATCTCTTTGTAGATGGTACAATTATATAACCTACTAATTTTGATACAAAAATTGAATGGAAAATTAAAGACACTATGGCTTTAGGGATCATAAGGGGTTGTGTTCATAAAGATCTCTTCTTCCACATTTCAAGATTTAAGGATGCCAAGGGTGCTTGGGAAAAAATTGAAGATTTATATGGTAAAGTGGATGAGGAAAGGGGATTCTCAATTGAGGATGATCTTATTCTCTTGGATCCTAGGAATTTTGATATAATTAAAGACTATGTCAACAAAGCTAATGAGTTGAGAGCGCTACTTCAGGATTGTGGTAATCCCATGAAGGATGATAGGTTGACTCATCACATATTGAAGAGGCTTCCTTTAGAATATGCAATATTTATCTTGAGTTGCAATACTCACAAGTTGACCATGGGTAGTTCCTTCACTAAGCCTTCATTTGATGCATTTGCAAAAATTTTGATGTTGCAATAGTCAAAATTGATGGATATGGATATTCTCAAGTCTTCAAAGTCTATGGCATTGGTGGCTAATAATTAGAACCAAAGAAATCAAGGTGGAAAAAGTTTCAACAACAAAAAAAAGAAGTGGAAGCCAAAATCACAATCAGAGACACAATAATCATCCTCCTCACAACAAGGCAAGTCTTCTTCCAACAAGAAGGGAAACAACAAAAAGAAGGATAAACTATTTTGTGCATATTGCAAGAAACCAAATCATGATGAGCATCATTCCAAGACTAAGATGATTGATGAGTTGGAAAACTTACTCAAGAAGAACAAAATCAATGTGTCGAATGCTTCTATGGATTCATCTCCATCCACTTCAAAGGGAAAAGGGAAAGAATTTATGTCAAGTACATGTTCTTCAGAGGAATTGATTCTTGCCTCAGGTGCCACTCATCATATGGGTGCTTCAAAGGGGCAATTTTCTTCATTGGAGCCATCTAAGTACCTCACATCTTTGTAGGGGATGATACACAAGTGGAAGTTGAAGGGAAAGGAAAAGTTGAGATGGAAAATGGATCATTCAAAGATGTTCTCTATGTTCCTAACCTTAGCACCAATCTGATGACATGTAACTGATTGAATGTTTGATAATGTTAAGTTGAATATAATGCAAGACATTAAATCAGTTAATGGTTTGTATTTTCATTGATGTCAACTTGATATCATCTATACAGTCATGTATATAATGCCAAAGACTTCAAAGAATCAATGGAACAAAGATTATGCTTTCAGCAATGCATAAAATTCAATTATTCACTAAGTGACAGATAACACCGACGGAGTGCACACCATCAGTAAAAGCAAAGAACCAAAGTCATAGTGATACCCAACGAGCAAAAGATAGTGTTGCCCGATGAAGAAAAATCACAGGATGCCCGACGAGCTGAAAATAGAGTTACTCGATGAGTAAAATCAAATGATACCCGACGGACAGAGATTCTGAAGCTGACTGGAGTCACACCGAGGGAACTGGTAGTTGTCACCGATGACTAACTGCAGAATTGACCGAGAGAATAGAGAGTCCAGAAAATGACAAATTATCTAGCTGGCAAGAGCTAAAGATAGACTTAACTGGTTGTTTTCATTTTTTTATTTGACCAGAGTCAAGTGATTGATTTAAAGAAGATTTGTATAGTTGGCAAGAAGATAACTACGAGATAAATCAGGAGTTAAGCTTTAAATCAGATTGGCTAGATTGTTTTTCATGCCAAGAATCAAGAATCAAGAATCAAGAAATGGTGAATATCATGTCTATATAAGAGACAAGATTTATTCATTTCCGCATCACATGAAAGGGGAGTGAATAGAAAGAGGATACTGAAGAGTAACTGATGAAGGATAACTTCATACAGCCCTGATCAATCAAGTTGAAGGAGAGCTAAAGAATTCTACAGACACCGATGAACAGTGAAGCACACCATCACATAGCAGAAAGTGTGGAGCACAAATAATTGAATTGATACATTGATCAGAGAGGTAATGTACTTAAATAGATCTAAAATCCTGTAATTCAAGTTGCATTAGAAACAGGTCATTGTGTTTTATTTTAACCATTGAAGCATCAAGTCCCTTAATAGAGCAGGACTTAACAGTCTTCTATATATTGAGGTACATCCCAAGGAGTGCCAAAAAGGTTGATTCATGAAAGTAGCATTGGACTTTATAGATACCTATTGACAGTCTAAGAAGAAGGTTGATTCAAGGATAGTAGCAAGATTTTCCTAAAGCCTACTAACAGTCTAAGAAGGAGGCTGATTCAAGGATTGTAGCAAATAGATGCCTGATGCTAAGTGACAACCTCTATGTATAAAATCCTCTAAAAAGGTCACACCTAACAGTGTGTTTGTAACCTTTAACAGGGTTGGCTCCTAAAAGGGCTCACTTCAAAAGAGTGAAATTTTGGGGTACCGGTCCTAGTGGTTTTTCCCTTAACAGGGTTTCCACATTAAAATCTATGTGTTATGTGTGTATGGTTTATTACTTTATTATTTTACATTTCACATATGCATTTCTAGATTGATCGGTATACTCTGCTTATTTACTAAGTGTCGGTAAATAGTTTTTACTGCTTATCGGTAATCAAGGAAAATAAGGCCAGAAAAGACAAATCGATAGACAGTTGTAACATATGAAATAGATGATGTTACTAAAATGTAAAGGAGAAAATTGTGGTTTAGGAGATGTAAAGATGAAAAAGTTTGGTTAATTGTTATTTGTGTTGATTTCCTTAACCCCACTTTACACTTACTTGAATTTGATTGATTGTATATTGCAATTGTGATTGTGATTAAGGGAAGATAAAATGCTCCTTTCTTTCACCCTCAAATACAAATAGGAGATCCAATTTTGATCAACCCCAAAGGGTAAATACACAAATGAATCCACTATTTTGGAAAGAGACCAAGAAAGGGGATCTCAATTCTATAAATTGATTGATTAATATGATTAATGACAGTAAATGAAAAGAATAGGAGAAAGTACCAACCTTCCAAAATGGTAGATCAAAGATTATTGTTTTCTAGGATCTGTAGACTATTTCTGGAGATGCTAATAGTTGATACCGAAACGGAACATAGAGACGGACAAAACCCCAAAATATTTTTCTGTTTCGATGTCATCTTATGAAAAAGGTCAACCCTGTACCACTTTCGCCAACTCGATCTGCTCAACTCTGAAAGTGTCCCTGTTTGTACAGTTCGAAAGAAATCCAAAAAGGGTATCCAGATATGGCCTCAGATTTACAGTCCCAAACCTGTACCTACAAGAAAAATGTTTGTTTTTTGGGGGAAAGGGGTTTGCCTTGGTCAAACCCCATTTTTGGAATTAACCTTAATATATGTAATTGAAGATTGCATAAAGAATAACAAAGGAAAACTCAAATTCACCTTGCTTGTAATGTCCTTGTGGAAGATTCGAATCTGTGGACCCACAAGTATGCTAAAAAACATGGAATGTAGAATGGAAGGATGTCTTCAATCTCTTTCTTGTAGATCTCCAACACCAAGTCTTGAATGGATTCTTGAACTTGACAAGGGCTTTGGAAGAAGATGGATGGAGAGATCACCAAAAGGGCACTTTTTGGCTTGAATCCTTCAATGGCCTCCAATGGATCTCCTTCATGCAAATGGATACTTGAGAAATATGGATGCTTGCTTAAAATCTTTCTCCTTAGCTTGCTTGAATTGCACTTGAAAATCCTCCTTAATTGCGTAATGATGCTTAGAGAAAATGAGAGGAGAAAGCTCCTTTTTATATGAAACTAGGGCACAATCTCCTAAGGTGGCCTACATAGGATAATTAAATCATCATTTAAGCCTTTACCCCTAGGAGAGGACCTATATTAAATATAATTTAGGAATCAACCGATTTGGAACCCGAAACAGTTGACCCAAAAGCGGGAATAAACTTTTTGTGGAGACCGACATCCCAGAAACCAAAAGTTCCCAGGATTTGGACCTTGGGAAAGGGTCGAGGTTGGCCCTATCCTAGGAGAGGGCTCAGGTCGACCCTGTCCTAGGGCAGGGTTGAGGTTGACCCTATCCTAGTAGGTCGACCCTGTCCCCAAATCCTAGGATCACAGGTCAGAGACCTAGAATGCAGAATTTAGGTCAAGAAATGGAGGTTAGAAAGGCAGGTCAGGGGGGGAAGCCATGTCAAGATCAGGAACCCATTCAGAGGTGCTTGTCATGACCCCAAACCACTCACTCAGAAGGATAAACCAGTCTCCTATGGAAGTGCTTTCATTTTCTGACTATACATTTAGCCCCCACTTTAGCAAGAGTATGAATTCAACACAAACTCTTGGTAAAGGAGAACATACAGAAAAGACAATCTTATTAAAATAAAAAGGGATAAAGACACCCTCAAGCCCCCAAGGGACTTGAGTCCTTATCATCCTTAAGATCCTGATAAGAGAGACATCACTTAGTTAAGAAAGTAGAAAAAGAGTGTGATTATCTCGCCCAATGAGAACTTATGTCCCATTGTGAACCACACAAAGGTGTAACTGGAAAGATGGAGTTGAACCACCTAGTGAATGTGGTTACTCACTAGTCAGCCCATCAGGGAGATCCGTTCTTAAAGGGATCAAAGTTTTTGTAAATTGAAAACTAGCGGGATCAAGAGATCTATGTAAATTTAAACTGGAGGGATCAAGAGATCCTTAAAAATGTAAAAAAAAAATGTCCATGCTTTAAGGATTAGTTTCTTTTAATCCATAAAGGGAAAAAGTTTTAAATACCATGCTTTAAGGATTAGCTTCTTTTAATACATAAATGGAAAAAAAATTTAAATATTTTGAAAACTATTTTGAATGTGTGTGTGTGTGAAAAAAGTGAGTAGAGTGTATGTCCCCACGTTAAAGTCATTGCTAACACTTTAACAGGAGAAATGATTTTAACGGAAACATAACCAACTCTATAGATTATGTTTCTACTGTGAGATGCCCCCAAAAGTGGACAAATCATGGGAAATAAAACATAAACATACATAAGAACACAAAAGGGATCTACCTAATGTGGGGTTAGTACGTTCATAAGATAATATGTACATATA
>MU227593.1:10405-21381 GCA_018584345.1 Thuja plicata | reverse complement strand
TCTCCCTAAGTTACACTTAAGGGGGGGTGTTAGAGTAGTCATAGTATAGCTAATAATTAAATCATTTAATTATTAGTCTATTTACTCTATGCTTAAGTTATACTTAGGCAGCTTTATAATTCTTTAGAGTTTTCACCTTTAGGGTTTCGGTATCCTTTTATAAGGACTCACCGCTTTGTATTTCTTTAAGGAGATTGTATTTTTGTAATTCAGTTGTTGATAATAGAAGCTTTTTTCTGTCAACATGGATTTCATGTCTCTGGCCTTTTGGCCTCCATAGTTTTTCTTCTTCTGTCTTTGTCTTGCTTCTACTTGTGACAGATGTGCATGCAGGTGTTCTTGGGAGGATTTGTGTTTATCAAATCCAACAATAAAGGTGTGAGGAATTTGGTAATAGATGGTGATTCTCTAAATGTAGTTAGAGCCCTTTTGACGGGACAAGCTCAAAGATGGAAAACTAGTATGTGGGTAGACAATATTCGAACCCTCTTAGAAGATTCTGAGGAGTATACAATCATTCATGTGTTTAGAGAGGCAAATATTGCGGCAGATTTCTTGTCAAATCATGTTATAGATCAGATGGAATTGGAAATTATAGACAATGATTTTTAGAGGTGGGAAGCTCTTGTGATGCACTTAGATTGAATTAGATAAGATTGTAGGTCTTCTTGTTGTTCACATGAAAACATATCAGGACTTTGTTGCTTACTTTATATGAATTTTTGTAACTTTGTTTTCTTGACTCAATGAAATAATCTTTTAGTAACAATTTGCCCAAAAAAGAAAAAAATTCTAAATAAATTTTAAAATAAATAAAAGTAACAAGTCTAAATTTATCATATAAACAACACCCTCATTTACTGCTTATTAATATAAAAAACCACTCGAAATTTATCATCAAAAAGATATTATTCTATTTTAATATCTTCACATAATTTTTCTTGAAACATAAATGCTCGTTATAAAAAAAATTTAACAATACTAAACTTTGGCTTCAATCAAGCACTAGCAACACAAAGTGCTATAAATTTGAGCGTAGTTCCAACCAAAACCAATCCATTAATGGCGGTTCTCAACGCCTGAAATTCTATATACTGAATGAAGCCTTTACTTTGATGACCCCAGATATCGATCAATCAAAAATTTGAGTTTTAATTAACAGAACAGTCAAATTCATCAATAATTAAATAGTTGAAATGGGGAGTGTTTCTTTTACTCTTTCTCTGCGCAGGGAGAGGGGAATTTTACAAAGAAGCGCAAGATGAGCTCCAGCCCATCACAAAATAATAGGCATCAAACTGAAAACAGAATTCTGACTTACAAGCAATTCATGCTCAAACTTAAGGATGACATACAGCCAGAAGAAGCTCAGCGCAGGTATGAAGAATACGAAACAGAGTTCGAAAAAGCCTTCTTTCAGTCTTATAAAGATGAAGAATGGCTGAGAGATCTTTACCATACTTCAAACATTGAAGCTGCAATACAAAGCAGAAATGAAAATGCCCAAGACTCAGATGGCTTACTGGCTCAGATTGTGACTGTAAAAGAATCCTTTCTGAAGCTCTGGTGAATCAAGATTTAGATGTCCACATCAGGAAATTGAAATCTTATTTCTTCTCTGGAGTGGAGGTTTTAAGGGATTGGAATATGTTTTCAAACATTTCCATAACAAACGTGGGGAGATTGTGGAGCCCTGCATTTTGAAAGCCGGGGAGGTAATATACTTTGAGAGTTATATGAATGACCCAAATGCACCTTATTATGGTGCAGGTTTTATATCAACCAAATCAGTAGCCTGTGATGAGAGGATTGATAACCACCATAGGGACGCCGAGTCTGTAAGTACAATGATCTTGATGCACCTCAGGATGAAGTCCAAGTGATTGATTACAGAGTAATAAGCTAATGGGTGCCCATGCTCCTGGAAAAAGATTGAATATTGATGTCAAATTTCACCATACTCATCTGAATTGGGCTTATTTTAAATTTATGACATTTAAAACTTTGTTTGTTTTATTTATAGCTTATATAAAAATTTATGGTATTTTCAGATTTGTTAAAATTCTGTAATATTTTTCCTCATCAACATTTTTTAGATTCATTTATATTTTTATTAGATTTTATCATTTTTTTATTGAATAGAGTATCAAAACAAATCACAGCAAAAATACCAAAATACAATACAACAGTGCTGTAGAAACAGCTACAGCAGACAAAATAAATCAGAAAAGCAAATCGCATATTTTAGGTTTACAAGGCTTCGTGAGGGTATGGAGTAGACATGAAACCTGTTGTTATATAAAAGTATGTACGTAGACACTTCATCACCAGCTAAACAGAAAGTTTGTAGAGCAGCCAGTGCCACTGTTTGGTTGCCAAAAATTTTACACAAGATAACAGAAATTAAGAAACACATGATTAGAAATACCAAGCTTTGAAGAACTATTTTGCAAAGCTTGCATGCAGGAAAGAGACCTTAAAAGACAAAGAGCAGCAAATGGAAGGAATTGTATAATAATTGCTTGAGTGTTGGTAGCCTGTTACTACCACAGTCGTCATTGAACCATAATAATCCAAGGTACCATCTGACCAAGAAGAGTCCATTAATTCTTTGTCTGTCTTCATTAATTTCCTCCAAACAGGGGCTAGTACCAGGATCCAATGTTCAGCATCATCAGCCCAGAAACATCTTCGACTACAGTGACAGGCATAAGAACAAGGATCATCAAGAGTAAGTTCCATTGGGTTCCTGCAATTTGTCTTCAAACTTTTAGTTTGCTCGAGTATCATTCAAAATCTTAATAATGAAAGACCTGAATTTCTTTTTTAAAGAGGTGTTTACCCTTGAGGGTGTTGATACTAACAAGAGGTTTGTCATCCTCTTAAATTAGGTGGTTCCACTTAATGGAAGGAGTAGCAAAGCTTAAACCATGACTTAGAGATTGGCCAAACCAATTTAGTCTATTAAAGGTAGTTTGTTGGCAAGTAGACCAAATGAATTAAAGGGAGCAGACTCGTGAGTTTTAAAGAAATCTTAATAATGAAAGATCTGAATTTCTTTTTTAAAGAGGTGTTTACCTTTGAGGATGTTGATACTAATAAGAGGTTTGTCATCCTCTTAAATTAGGGGGCTCCACTAAATGGAAGGAGTAGCAAAGCTTAAACCATGACTTAGAGATTGGTCAAACCAATTTAGTCTATTAAAGGTAGTTTGTTGGCAAGTAGACCAAATGGAATTAAAGGGAGCAGACTCCTGAATTTTAAAGAAGGGTGCAAGAAGAAGTTTATCTTGTTGATTAATTGAAGTCTATGATCTCTCAACTATAGCAAATTGAATAAGATATCAAACTAAGCACTCCTAAGGGACCTCTCCATTCAAAGTTCTAACAATCTACTTAATAGTAAGACATATTCCTTGGGTATAAGGGTCAATAATACCTCATCCCCCTCTATCTCTTGGCTGAACACAATGAGTCCATGAATTCATCCGTAGGCCTTTGTATTGCCTCGTTTGGCCCAAAGAAAACTCTTGATCATTTGAGTCAATTGATTGTAGCAGCTCTTAGATGCAAGCCAATATGAAGATATGTACCCACGATTGGCCAAAAGAATTTTATTTGCCATTTGTACTCATCCAACCATGGAAAGAAATTGGTTGGTCCAATTCAGAAATTTTCCTTAAGTTTAGTCATCAATCATCTCCACCTATCTTTAAGGGAGACCCTCTATCAAATGGAATCCCTAAGTATTTAGTGATATTTTGTTTTACATTCACCATTTACTCACTATTATTGTACCTCTATTTGTACTTATTTCTATACATTTACTTCTTACTTCAAAATTCCAATTTTTACCATAGATTGATTTTCCACTAACTTAGGTTTGTCCACCTTCAATCCCAAGCCACTTGAGAATGAACCTATAATGTAAATATTTAAATTCAATCCTATCCCTTTATACTAGACATCAATAAGTAGAACACCAAAAATATTAGAAAAATCAATAAACACTACCATAATATGATCAAAAAGCTATCAAATACAATAACTTGAAAATTATTATTAAAGCTTGAAAGAATACAAGAAAGAACATAAAGAATGAAATATATGCATCTAGTTTGCTAGCTTCAAGACAACATATGCTATTTCCTAAAAGTTCTTATAGGGTGTCTAATCGAAACAATTATTAAATGGTGTCTAGACCTCAAAAATTTCTAAATCCTAAAAATTGTTGATATTTTTGCAATGGACATTTAAAATCATTTTTATCAACACTTTTGTAACTATCAAGAACCAAATGCCTATTGGCAATTAAATGGATACCAAGAACTAAAGTAATTCCTAATGCTTGCCCAAACCCCAATATTTCAAAGAAAAGCAAATGAATCATAGAAAAATGACGAAAAATGTTTGAAAGTTGTAGAGATATGCCATCATAACATATAATGCTCATAGAAGGTGCATAAAAGGGATATCTTATAAAGCTTTGGAGAAGTTCAAGTAAATGTGTCAAGCAGGGTTAATGTCAATTTTCACAAATTTAGCCAACATCATCCTTGTGTAGCATAATTAAATGTGCACTTTTGTCAAATATTTGAAGTGTAATTTTTCTAGTAAACATGATTGTAAAATCTTAAAGAAATGTGGTCTTATAGCATGCTAAAATTATTAAAATTGTTTGGAAAAATACCTCATAGAAATATAGTCTTGCATCAAATGTTGTTTGATAGAGATGCCTCAAAGAAATGTGGTTTTAGGGTATGCCATGATAGTGGTATATTTACAAAATGGAAGCTTTCAAGTGAATGCAATTAGTAGGTGTAAAGCTGAATTCTATGACTTTTTCCAATGTCCTCCCTATTCTGCATCTAAACGAGAACTTTGAAATGGCACACAGACATCCGTCAAGGACATGAGGAGTGATGGGACCCTACCAAACATTCTTGTACCACTAGGAACCTCCCCAAACCCCTATAGTTACATTTTTATGCATTGTTACCCCTCAAACTTAAGGTTACATTTACAAAACATACTTCCTTGGAAACTATCATGTAGATTTGTGAAAACAATTAAAATAATAATAACAACAAAATAAGGCTCATGGCATGAGTGTTGTTGGTAGAGAAATGCCACGACACCTCTTACCCTCTTTTTAAAACTATCAGTCTTTCTCACTCAATTACCCCTATCCTTGTGTCCTCCTTTCAACGGGCTTAAACCTAACCCTGTGAGTAAAATTTAATTGTGTAGAGAAGCATGTGCATGAGTTTGAAACTATTCAAGCAACATTTCACTCCTAAAGAATATAAGCAAATCTTTCCAAATTGTGACATTTACATGTTCAACTAAATAACCATACAACTAATAAAAAACCTAGACTTTGAAGGTATAATCAACTTCTTGATGCATGAATTATATTGCAAGAGTTTCAAAAAAATATGATTTTTCCCCTCATGTAACTATGTTCAATCTTACCTCTAACAAGCAACATTGTTTAATGTAAATTTAGAACAAAACAAAATTCAAAAGCCAAAGTATGCATGGAGAAATTGGAAAGTGGGAGATATGCACATAATGCTTTGATTTTATTAGAAAAATGATTCCTCTACTATTAGGATGGATGATGCTTTAACAAGGTTTAGTTTGGCATCTACATTATCAGTTGTGAGAGCTTAACAAGCTTGGTGTTGTGATGGCAGTGAATACATTTTAGTTTACATGCAAGGCATTCTATAGTTATGTAGGATGATTGCAAAATAAGTATCCAGTGTACAAAAAAAAAGGTCCATATTCATTTCTCAAAATGGGTTATTAAAAACAAGTCAAATTGTCAAGTAGCAAAACAATAGCATGATATAGACCACCTTACCTCGTATGTGAGAAAAGCCCTCCCAGCTAATAATAGAAGCACATTCTTCCACATCTTCTAAAATTCCTTTGCCTTTATCTTAATCTCCTGATAATTTGAAAGATTCGCCAACATTTTTCTTCAAAGCTTTTTTGAATCACTGTCTTGAGCAACCATGAGAGATAAACTCCAAGTGAAACTCCAAATCATTAAATTGCATCTACTAACTCCCTCTTATAAAAAAAATACATATAATATTAATAAATATATATATATAATTCTTTAACTGAAGATAATATCTATCATCAGATAATGTAGATCTTATAAAATATATATATATATATATATATATATATATATATAATTCTTTGACTGAAGATAATATCTATATCAGATAATGTAGATCTTATAAAAAAAATACATATAAAAATAATTATTAAAATATATATATAATTCTTTGACTGAAGATAATATCTATCATCAGATAATGTAGATCAGTATCTGAAATTTATTTTAAATCTGATGTGAGACAATTTCACCACATTCTAAAACTTTAAAAATAAAACCTCACACAAATATAACCAAAATATTTGGAATTTCAGACAAACATAACAAAAATAGTTGGAATTTTTCAACACAATATAATTGCTGGCTATCACTATTAACACATTACAGATACAAAATCATACACCATACAAATCATGAGAAGCTAGAGCATTTTCAGACCAGAAAACCGACATTCTAGACATATTTTCTACTGTACATACAAGATTACTGTTATGCAAGTGCAGCATATTAACCTGCTCCACTAGCGTCCAAATTTTCTTGTTCGGTTTTCTACAATCCATATTCACAAATGTGGGTCCAACTCCATTATTATTACTTTCATTTTATCCACTTCAATAAAAAAAAGAGGATTGGATAAGACTAAGTACATTTATTTCTGTCATTTTCCCTTCCATTCAAGATTTATCTCATTTAAAATTCGACAGCGTCGCAATCAAATATAGATATTTTCTTTTCGAAAGAGGAGCCCTTCTGCAACAAATTGTGATGAGAGATCATTATTTTTCACGTTCTTGCCCTTTTAAACAAATTGCTGCTGTGTCGATCGGCACATAAAATGTTATCATATCCACTTCCCAAATCCTTGTGTACCTGTACACAATCTCATGTATTCCTCAATCTTGATTTACTTCACTGATAAAACCCTATCAAAGACTAGTATAAAGGGATTGCAGAGAACAGTCTATCTATACTTAGCCTCTGTCTCTTCCTGCCACAGAATTTTTTCAACATTGGGTGATCTGTCAGTGGAAAATGCTGAAATCTATTCAATCCTATTATGGGGTTTGTCCCTTAGCAAACTTTAATGAACCCTTGATGCGCTCCAAGGACAGTCTCCATAATTATAGTTCCATGTCCATTTCAGCACTTGGGGGCCCATACAAGGGCGTTCAAACATTCAGGCCAATCCGTTCCATCAGTATCGGGAAAAAAAAGCAGAGGAATTCAAGATTGGTGGTGCAGGCTTCTTTGCTCAGATATAAACAGCCATTTTTGTGGGCTGGATGTGCGTGCCTTGTGTATGCTTTCGTCAAGGTTCTAGGTTCCCAGCAGCGTTTTCTACAAGGTTGGGTCTCTCCAAAAAAATCTCATTATTTCTTTACCACAGATCTGTAGTTTTTCTTTTTTTTAAGCATAAGGTTATAGCATTGCTCACTGTATAGTGTGTTCTTCGAAATCATTCCTCTGTAGTGTTATTGTTTTCCCTTGATCCCTGTGATTGCAGATATAGAGGGTGAAAAATGGATGCCCAAATGGCTTCAGAATATGCTCTCGATGGATTCAGGTAGAATGGTTTGCTTTTGCCCACATCTTTTCTTGCTTGATATGAACCATATAACTAGTTGGGCTGAATTTTACAGCTATTATATTAGTGGAAATCATAGTAATTAGAAAGATATTAATATCCATTTGAGTTTTAAGTTAGTTTGATTACTGGGTCTTCTTGTCTTTCATGTTTTTGTGTATCTGAAGGATCCATATGCGGATTTCAATAGCCCAGGTACTGCATGGTTGTTTAGTGATAAAGTAAATATAACATTCCCTCTAAGTATCCACACAAAAGGTTATCCATTAGTGAAAGCAGATGGCGAATACATATTAAATACAGATCTTAAAAGACCACTATACTTGGTAATAGTATGTCAATTAATATAATCTGTGACTAACTTCTTGAACTGAGAACTGGATTCATTACTGTAAGGTGGTCATTTGGTCTATTAAGCAAAGTTGAAAGGCTCTCAAAAAAACCTTCCAAGAATTCAGTGTTGTTGATTCATTCCTGTCAAATGGCCCCTTTGATCAATTGATAAAACTGAATGGCTCTCAAATAACCTTCCAAGAAATAAGTGTTGTTGATGCATAAAAGAAAGAGGCCAGATTGTGAACCCGCTTCCTAAGGGCTGACAAAAACTATATGGGATGTTTATCATTGCTTTAAACAGGGCATTGAAGCCCAGATCTCAATAAATGACACAGAGTGACCCTACAAATAGAACTATTTCGACACATTTGTTATCTGAAATTGTGATTAGTGCACCCACTTTCTAAAGTCTGAAAAAAAAAATTTGAATTTTTAACTTCACTAAAAAAATGTGACTCCAAAGGATCAAAAGCAGAACAAAATCATTCTAATAGGCTTTCTGAAAAGGGTAAAACAAGACACTGAAGCTCAGAGCCCAATAACTGGCACACGGTGATCTTAAAACAAAACTATTCGGACACATTTTTGTACCTGAAATGGTGATTAGTTCATGTTATGATGGGGAACACTTCATATATTTTGATATCATATATTCTGATAAGTAGAAGTTATTTTTCACAAGTTAAATTGTGATATTGCTATCAAGATAAAACCGTGTAGTTTTTGAGTTAAACTCGTTGACCCATATTTCATGAGTGTTGGTTCACAAAAACCTATCTCTCATGAATGAATGGAACACTGTACACTCATTATGTCTGGGTGATGCTCACATAGGTGAAGCATGGGGGCCTTCCCGCGAGTTCACCCACCCGAACACTACTCCAACTTAAGCACACTTAAATTTGACTACTCATAAAATATAGTTCAATAAGTTTGACTAGAAAACTACACAATTTAATTCTAATTCTAATAGCAATATCACAATGATATACTCTGTTTAACAAATAAACCCCATTTTTTTTTTTAGATTGGACTGCACAATGAATTTGCCTGCTTGTATTTTTATGGCCATGATATTGATTGCTTTACCAGGTCCGCATGCTATTTTTTCTCAAAATTTAGATTCTTTATCAAAATCATCTTTTGCTACCCTCGTGAAAAAGGGTCTTAAGATTCGTTGCAAAATCGCCTGGGCAGTCACATAGTACGGATTTCTTAGTGTTTTTGCTTCATGATATTCACTGGACCTCTTGTAGAAGTATTACTGGACTACCTGCATTGTAGAGTTGCATAGGTTTGTTACTTTGTTTTTAAAATCTAATGCCCACAACATAATTTTCTTTGTGTATTGGACTTCACGTTGAGACTAACATTGAGCCCCATAAATCCTTTCTAAGTTCCCTCGGATTCGGCATAGTCTTTAAAAACATTCTTCCACCTTTTTTATTGGATTCGATTTGCATATTACAAGGTGGAGTCATATTGCCTGCATCTGAGTTCCCCTTCAGAATTTCAGGGTACGGTTCCACAGGATCATTATAGTGGAGAATAACACAAGCTTTGGCTCTGAAATTCATGTAACACTGTTACAAAAATTCTTTTGGTTTTAACATGATTTATTACCAGTCTAATCTTTTTATTTGCAATTGATTGTGCAGAACCCCAAGTAGCAGATGAGCGGAGGAATATAGTAAGCAATTGGCATGTTACAACAAAGGGTGCACTCAAACGAAGCTACAGAATACCCATGAATTCAGTGGGTCGTCGTCTCCTCAAGGCCATTTCTTCTCTTCTGTCTGATGATGATACATTTAGAGATGCCAGTTGTCACAAGGCAAGATGTCCAAAGCTTTTCTCTTCCTTGCAACGCTAACTCATGTTATATCTGGTTTATAACAACTTAGTTTAGGTACATTCATCTCTGTTGTGCAGGGCTGCCAAATCCGAAGGCAAAATGCTCATGCAGAGTCCGTGTGTTGTAACAATGTGAGGGCCCTTTTTGATGAACTCCCTACCCCACATATGGTGATAGAGATAACAGCCTTCCCTCATGGATCTCTGTCAGAGTCAGACTACAAGAAAGCTGAGAAGATTGAGGGGATTCTAAGAACTGCGGCTAGCATATGAAGGCATTTCTTCAATGCAAAATTTCGAGCAAATGAAGATTGTGATTTTAGTTTTTCATCTACCAGCAAACTTCTTTTTTGTATATATGTATATGATGCTTTTCAGTCTTGTATAACGTTTTTCAAGCAATCCCAGGTGCTGCATAGTGCAAGCAATCCACTTTTTTTTTTTGTAGGTTGCAAAACTGATTTCTATATCATTAGAAGTCATGATTGACCTCAGAACTTGTTTTATGAATCACAAGCTTTTGGTCAGTTGATTGGATAGTTCTTTCTTTCTGCATTCAGGTGCAAACAGTATTCTACATTGTGCTGTTGTATTTAGCAGCTGTATTTGACACTATCCATTTGAAGACACAAAATTTCCAGTCTATGATAATAACTTAAAAGATTTCCGCATGAAACATTTCAAGCTACAATTCATTGCCTCCAGGGATTGGGTGTATTCAAGATGCTATATGTTGGCACGAGTATGGATTCCCAGTAGAGGTGAGCATTCCATGGGTTATTAGTTAAGGGCCCGTTTGGTTGGGGAATTGAAAAATAATGCAAATCATGGTTATCTATACCCTGGTTATGCAAACCCTGGTTATGCTTTTTTGGGACTGTTTGGTTGCCCTGGAAGATGGATTTGTAAATCCACATTCCAACAGTTAAATCGACGCAATGCTCCGGACCCGACAAGATATATAAAAAAATTTAATCATGCAAACCTTGGAGTGCATTGGACCCGACGGCAAAGTTAAAATGGCTTTAATCTCTATGAAAACCATGGAGATGAAAGTCATTCCACC
>MU227592.1:467653-537207 GCA_018584345.1 Thuja plicata | reverse complement strand
TTCCTCCCATTTAATTAAATAAAATTCTTCTAATTTATTTAATTGAAAGAAAACCCCTCTTTCAATTAAATAAATAAAAATCCCCACTTAAAGCACTTTATTTGTTGAAAAAGGAAATAAATTAAATGAAAAAGTAAATAAAATCCCTTTTTCTTCACATCTTTTAAGTGGTGGGTTTTTGCCTCTTAATTATAGCCTTTGATTTTTGCCTCTTAATCTCAATCGTTCACTTTTCTTTAAAAGGAGACCTCTCCTTCTCATTTAACATATATCTTTTTCATAGTATTGTTATGCTGCAGGTTTGGAGAGCAATTTTGGAGGAGCATTTGAGCTTGGATATTGCAACTTCTCTCTTCTTGTCTCATTTCTTCTTGCATCCATGGCTACTCATATAGATTAGAATCATGTTTATTTCCATAGATTAATGTTGCATTTGTATTTCCTTTCATAGATTAAATATGCATTGTTATCATTTAGATTAATTTCCTTTCATGCATTGCAATCATATAGAGTAGATCTCATTTTCATGCATTCAAATCTCTCGTTTCATGGTGTATTTGCAATAGACACAACTAGGTCTATCTAAGGGCCTTCATTTTACATTTTTACACATCCATGACTAGAGAGCTATGGATCGATATTTGAGGCCTCATTCTTGAGCAACCTTGAATGGAATGATTCATAGAAGTGTGACAACATTTATGCACACAGTTCATACAAAATTACTACTGTGTATTATATGTTGTCATCAATGACAAACATACAATCAATCAACTGCTTTGAATCAAATCTCCGACAAGATATCTGAAAGGAACTGAGGACTATGGTCTATACTACAAAAAGAATGACAAGTTTGAACTCAGAGTTTACACTGACTCTGACTGGGCTGAAAATGTTGATGTCAGGAAAAGTACTACTGGTGGAGCATTTATTTTAGGAAAGAGATTGATCTCCTGGACAAGCAAGAAATAGAACTACACCTCACAATCTACAGCTGAAGCCGAGTATGTGGCAGCATCAGTTAACTGTTCTAACATTGTGTGGTTGAAGATACTACTGAAAGGTATGAAGGAAGAAATCACTGACCCAGTTGTCATATATTGTGATAACACAAGTGCTATTAATATTTATAAAAGTCCTATTATGCACGCAAAGACAAAGAATATAGCTATCAAGTATCACTACTTGAGGGAGCTAGTTCATAGTAAAGAAGTGAGACTGGATTATGTGAACACCAAAGAACAATTAGCAGACATATTCAACAAAGCACTACCCATGGATGCTCATGAGTATCTATGACGTAAATTGGGGGTGATTCCCCTAACTAAGGCTAATTAAGTTCAGTATGGTACTGTTGCATCAAATATTTTATTCAGAATATCTGACACATTAATGCACAATAATACACACTTTAGGATGCTAGCTAAAGTTGTGAAGATGGACAAGGATAGAAAAGAAAAATCAGTCATAATCAAAATGGAAAGATCTACATGATAATGATATCGACATCTTTGGCATTGTTGTCAAAGAGGGAGAGATTACCTATAAAGAGGAAGAGATTGCCGAAAATGAGAGATTACAAATTAGGAAAGATTACATAGAAGCAGAAAGTTACTATTGAAAACATTGAAGAGATTATCTACTCAAAGGGAGTCTATAGATGATTAGACATAGATGATGACAATGTGATTATAGACACAGAGGGAGAAATGTTTTACAGATAAGAATCAGAATGAAGCTAAAGACATTAATGAAAATTCATTCATATCAAGGAACACAGGCGACTTTTTGGATTGGTTGGTAACTATTCTTGTTAAATCATTGTTTTAATATTTTGTGTTGCCATCAATGCCAAAGAGGGAGATTGTTGGAAAGTGACAATGCAAGCAACTGTTATTTTTTCATTGATGTCAAACCTTAATTGGTGAGACTATTGTTATCTATTTGAGTACCATATCTACTATTGATGAAGAAGATTTAACAAGAAGAACAAGTGAATGGTTGAGTTAAGACAACTAAAAGGGTATTTGATCAGTTGGCACTCTGGCAAAGTAATTCGTTGTTTATCTTCCAAAGAAAGTTTTTCTGGCTGTTCTGTACCGAGCAAGTTTGGCTTGTGCCGAGAAAAGTTGCTTGTGATGAGCAAAAGTTGTTCAATGCCGAGCAAAGTTTCTTGTGACGAGCAAAAGTTGTTCAATGTCGAGCACCATTGAAATTGTCGAGTGGAAACAGTGATGTTGGCTGACTTACAGTAATTGGATTAATGATGAGATTTGAGATCCCTAGCCAACTTAGTTAATTTTATTGGGATATGTAATGTTAATTAAAGATTGATCCACATCATTTAATGTATGGGTAACCATAATTAATACATGGTTTCAAGATTTAATTAGAGACTACTTTGGAGAAGTAAATATAATGCAAAGATGGAATGATCTGTTGGATCTGACCTAACCTAAGATCTACGATCTTGTTTAAGTGACAAAAGATTTATCTGACCTAGATAAAGAGGTATATGATAACCTCAAGGGGTTATTCACTGTGTGTGGAAGAGTGTATGTGTATGCAAGAGGTTTTTATAGTTGATTTACTGTTTGGCATGATCTAGCAGAGAAGGCAAAAGGCAGAAGCAGAAAGTTGCATGTGTGATTGCTTGACGAATTTCCAAGCAGATTAGAAGGTTGAAATGACAATGCAGGCTATCCAATAAGTTAACATCAGAGCTGTAATTGGATCTGAATTGCAAAGTAAGTTGTATGTATCAGATCACAACTGCTGATTACTTTCTTACCATTGTATCAGTTAAATCCTTTAAAAAGGTTGACTTAACGGTCATTTGTATAAATACTCTAACAAGGTGACATTCATTTGAAATGTTCTAAGTCCTCTAACAAGGCCACTCCTGACAAGGTGATTAAATCCTTTAACCAGGTCACACCTAGCAGTGTGTTATTGTAACCTTTAACAGGGTTGGCTCCTCACATGGCATCACTTCGAAAGAGTGAAAACTTGGTAGCATGTTACTGGTGGTTTTTCCCATATTGGGTTTCCACATTAAATACTTGTGTCAACTTGTGTGAATGCTTATGGTTTGATTTATTGTTATATTTCTAAAAGCTAATTTCAATTGGCAGTAAACTACATGATTAAGTTGTTGACTTCTGCCGAGTAGATCTGAAATTCAGAAAGTTTTATTTGCTACATCTAGACCTGAGGATAACTGATTCACCCCTCCCCTCTTAGTTATTCTAAATTCATTCTAACAGATGGGAGAAAAATTGTGTTAAGAGGAATGTCTTATGGGAGTTGAAGATTAGCTTGTGAACACTCTTGAATCACTTACAAAACAAAAAGATAACCTTCCAAAAGAGAGTATGGATTCAAAATAACTTGTTATGATTAATAACGCCAATAATGTATAATAATAATAAAATGGATCAAGCAATAGTACGTACCCCTACATGATATACACCTCAAATAAAATGACAATCTTCTAATTTATGATAAAAATTCTACAAGAGCCTTGCTTATATAGATAAGGATGAGAGCTAGGATTCAACATGATACTGACATGTGTCTCAATCCTGTAATAGGAGACAACTAACACAATAAACATTAAGTGACCTAGTACACAAGAAGTAAATGATATGTGATAAGATCTCATCAATAAAACTAATACTTCCAAATAGACTTCTAGGACCTAAGTAAATTTAACATGTTAATAAAACCTACTAGTGAAGTAGTTAGGTAAAATACCTTATTCACATCGACATGTCCAAAGGTGGATCTCATGTTTCTACAAGCAAGAAGATGCAAAGAATATCTAATCATTAGAAAGAACAAAGAGACAAAACATAAGGAAGCAAAGCTTAAACAAGAAGGTGCAAATAATTACGAAACTATTGATAATCCCCTTTTTTGCATGGATAAACATTTAAAATTTCATAATACTCATTTTGATGTGCATGTTGACAATATTTGGGAATAACACCTATCCCTTTATTGTTCTATTTCCATGTTGAATCATGACAAATTAGATTATCATGGCATGGGGTTAAACTTTAAATGATTGATCCAAGGAGAAGAGTATTGTTATGAGTTTGGGATTATTTTTTGGGATTGTATTAGTCCTAGTGTTATAACTTCCAACATCATAGAATACTCCCTAGATGGACTCCATGTGAATATCAAATCTATACAACATCAAAATGATGGAACTAGTTATTTGATTTGTATGTTAAAGACCATCATCAAGGATTATTGGAGATTAATGATAATGGGAGGAGAATAAGATGAGAATTTAATGATCCCATAATAGCGGGTTACACTTTTTAGCCAAACTTGACACTAAAATGAACATTTTGAAAACAATCTTCACATTTTGACACTTATTACCACCAAACCGTTAGAAATTTTTAGATTATGTAAACTAGTGATTTATGACATTTTGTTTGTAGATTCTAAACTTTTTTTTTGAAAAGAATCAATTTGTATTCATTTTTCCATCTCCTTCAAAAACTAGTTGTTAATAGTAAACACCATTTTTAAAGATTGATGTGCACTATTTAATGCATTACATTTTTTCTAAAAGGGATAAAAATATTATTCTTTTGAATTTAGGTTTGTAACATCGTATCTAATTATTACAATTGGTTTCACAATGTTATGTTGAATTTTTTATTTTATTTTTAAAGTTTCAAGTCAAACTAATTATAATTTAGACAAAGGTCTGCTATTTAACTCATACCTTTTTTTGTATGTATCAAAATCCAATTCTTTTTTATGGAAAGTGTGTGTATATTTGTGCACCTGTTACCTGCGACACAACACTTCAATAAGTCATTCCGTTAGTGAGAAACAAGGGTTAATGAGCATATAAAACCCTAACATCGACCTAT
Source organism: Thuja plicata (assembly GCA_018584345.1). Lineage (NCBI taxonomy): Eukaryota > Viridiplantae > Streptophyta > Pinopsida > Cupressales > Cupressaceae > Thuja > Thuja plicata. The sequence continues at coordinate 532,309 of MU227592.1, read as the reverse complement.
TGCTTTCTAACTAGGATGAGTATAGTAAATCACATAACAACCCTCAGATTATGCTAATACCAGTGACATAAACAACCTAGCATGAAAGATTCAAGTTTAAAACAACTATTTGATTATTAAGCATGCATATTAGTCTAAAAATGAGCATTATAACCATGCATGAAAGTGACTATGGACTGTGCATGAATCTATGAAGGAATGGGTAGCATACCAATGCTTTGGGATTCCTTCAAAATCTTGGCATAACAACACTACTATTAAAAAATTAAGGCTTCTTATGAGCTCCAAATATATTCAATTTATAGAAGAATGGGAGAGAGAGAGAGAGAGAGGAGACAAGGTTCATTAATGGAGCCCCTAAGGTCATTAATGAAGTGTAAGAGCCATTAATGCCTTGGGCATTAATGAGGGATGGGCAAGTGGGAATATCCGTTGAGGGGTCATTAATGAAATTCATTAAGAGGCATGGGAGGGAGTAATGCTCAACTTGGAAAGTTGGTCCTTTAGAGAAGTCATGCTTGAGAAAGTTGACTTTCTCAAGTGGGTTGAGTTGTTAATCATTCCTTAATGGAATGTGACAACATTAGGAGGTGGGTTAAGATAGAATTAGAATTAGGATTAGATTAGCATGGGGGGAATAGGTTGAGATGGGTTAGAACCCAGGGTAGAAGTGGTTGAGATAGGTTAGGTTGGGGTTTAGGGTAATATAAATGAAATGAATTAAACTTATTTAATTCATTCAAAAATAGGATATTAATTATTTAAGCATTTTATTGCTTTTTAATAATTAAGGGGACTATAGCCATTTTAATTAAATTAAATAGGCTAGGGGAATGGGTTATTTGTAAGTGAGCAATTGATTTAGGGGTTTATTTAATTCCTTTATAATTAAATACTAAAGCCATGTTTGAATTTAATTTAATTTTTAACTAGTTTGAATTGATTTGAATTGTATGGCTATAATAGTTGATATAATTCAATGATAAAAATCACCTAGGATATTAAATTTGAATTTAAAAGAATTATGCCAAAGTAACATTGTCATGACATAATTAGGGGTATGATTACACTTAGGGAAAATAGGGTCTATAGTCAGAGCAAACCAATTCCAGGTGGTTACATTTTCCCCTCTTTGAATTGATGTGCGAGCAACGCATTGATTCAAAGAAAGTTTTTGATTTTGATTTCAGAAAGATTGAGAATTTCGTTCTTGGTTGTCGAACAAAATGTTGATGAGATCAGTCTCGCACTTGATCGAACTAAACTGGTAGAATTGAATTTGAACTTGGTTGTCGTACAAAGGTCAATAAAAGATTTTAAAGATACCAATTCTGAACTTGGTTGTCGTCCAAAGATTGGTAATACTGATTCTGAACTTGGTTGTCGTCCAAAAGTCAGTAAGAAGTTGCCAGGAGCTTAATACAAATCTTTTAAAATGAGGGGGCACAAGATATCTAGCTTATGAGAACCAAAGATTTCCATCTAACAGTTCTGACTTTAGTCAAGGAAACTATTATGCCCCTAGTTTGTTTGATAATAAAGTCATTTTAATGATGTTTTGAGCAAAAATTTAATTGATGATAGTGTGATCATCCCCCCTTGGGAACGAAATTGAAGGAAAAGAATAAAATCCCTCTGTTTAAATGATGTATCACTTGCAGGATGTGGTTAGGGAAAGAAAGAATGGAGTAGAAGAAGTGAAAAAGAGAGGGTGTTTTAAGAAGAAACACATGGTAACCAAGTTAATTATGTGAAAATGTGAGTGGCGAGACTTGATAAAATGATGTCAGACTAAGATGTATGATAAAATGTGCAATTTGAAAGATTCTTGGGACAAATGAAGCAAATCTGTATTTTTTAGAACTGTCACAAAATAGTACTGTGTTGCAAAAGACATCTTAGGCACCTTTGATTTGGTTCCCAATTGACTAAAAAGAGAACAAAAATGTAGTTGTAGTTGCCTGGGAGGAGTTTTGGAACTCCTAAATGGCTCAAAAGACCAATATAAGCCTTAAAAATTACCATTTCACTATTCATTATCACTGTTATCCATAGTAAATTTGAGAGCTCTGCAGAGAAGATGGTAGTCCCTGTGAGGAAGCATCATTTCAAGATGAGCCATCGACATCAGCACCCGATCGACTACCCACCTCCAGTAAGTGCTCATAAAACTACCTCGTGAATTATGCAAATTTGAATTTTATGCATTTTTGTAGCTTTTACAGGCATTTCAATTTTGGGTCACATTCGGGATTCAGGATCACACCCATCAAAACCCATGTCGCATCCGTATTTCCCGGATCGCAGCCAGTTTTTCTAGATTTTTGCATCGTATCTAGGATACTCTGGATTGCATCTAGTTGCCTAGTTTTTGCATTATTTTTTAGTTTGAAGTTTGTTTTTCATCATACCCTATCCATTTAGGATCGTACCCTATTTATAGAGTCACATCCTATATTCCGTGGATCGCAACCTGTGGTCTCAATCACATCCTGTATTTCCAGGATCATATCTAGTAAAAGAGATCACACCCTATCTTTTCATAATCGCATCTAGTTGTGAGACTTGGAAATTTATTCTTTTTGACCTGTTTGCTTGTCGCAAACCTTGAATTACTTAGCTAATTGGGAGTCTGCATCTTTGTTGTATATAGAATATTGATTTATCATTGTGTTTGTCAAAATAAACCCATTTTGAGGTAGTTGCATTTCGCAGCACCTACCCAGGTCATGTGCTTGCATTGTCTGGACTGATTTCAGACAATGAGCGGGCTACAGTGATCCGATATGGATTATGATCTCTGATAGGTTTACCTGATATAGGGGTAAACCAAGGGTTGTTGACTGCTCTTGCCGAGAGATGGCACTCAGAGCACAACACCTTCCATCTCCTGACTAGTGAGATGAAAGTTACTCCAGAAGATGTATGGTGTATACTGCATGTTCTGATTATGGGCTAGGAGGTACATTTTGAGGCAACATCTGATGTGGTGATTGGTGCTACACATCGATATTTCTAAGATGACACCATCAATTGAAGATATCTCTCATGGGACTATATGGTCGATCATTATGATCAATTATCTGTATACTTACCAGGTTTGATAGGTGGCATCCTGATGCCCAAAAGAGGTCAGTATAGGTTTTTAGTTGGATGGGTGGACGTGCTAGAGAAGATGGTCACCCATAAATAGAGATTTGTATGGGGGAGCTATATTTTAGCTCATATGTACCGTGAGCTGCATGAGATTGTGTATAATTATACCCGTAGTATGACTGTGGGTATCCTTATTCTTTAGATCTGGGCCTGGGAGCACATTCCTGTTACATGGTTGATTGTAGATAGATAGAGAGCACATGAGCAGGCCTATGTATATATTTATGCAGGTCTTCTTCAACAGCCCCATCTGGGCAAGGTCGAGTACTGGCACCGACTTTTTGATGACATGACCAAGGTCATTTGGAGGCCATATTTAGAGTGTGAGGAGTGGACGTTTGATGCCCGACAAGTGCCATATTTATTTTAGAGCAGATACCTCATTGGGAGGATGATATACATTGTAGAGTGGTTCATGCACACCCAGGTCATGAGACAGTATGGCCTACGATAGGGCAGATCACATGATATCATAGTATACGCTCGGACTCATGAGGAGGCACCATTATGAGGAGCTCAACTTAGGTATGAGATTGCCCATCAGGAGATCAGAGACATGGTTGGTGTAGATTGGGATCTCCATCTGGATGTTGCAGATGTAGGCTGTTCTGACAGCTATATAGCAGAGATGCTTCAGCATCCATTTCCTCTATTTACTAGACCAGAGGAGATCATTCCTCGCATAAAGGAGCCATTAGATTACGATCCAGAGGATCGTCCAGCTAGAGGGAGAGGAGGATCTCAGAGAGAAAGGGCCGCTAACAGACATGGAGGTCAAGATGGTGGCAAGGATGGTGGCAGAGATGGCAGGCATCCTCCTCCAGATGAGGGGGATGATGGTGGAGATGATAGGGGTGGTGGTGCCATGGGTGGCCACCCAAGTGGTGCTAGTGGGAGTGGAGAGGGTCAATGCACCCACTTTAGATTTGTTTCCCCTAGGATAGGCCCAGGGCCATTATTGAAAGGAGAGTAGCAAAGGCAGAGGCAACAACAGTAGAGACAACCTAACAAAGGATAGGATAGATCACAGGATAGGTCATCTGGATAGGAGTCAGGTAGGGGATCTAGCAGGGATGGTGATGCTCTTTCATAGTGTGAGCAGGAGAGAGAGAAGCTGAGGGCACAAATTACAGCTCTAGAGGTGAGAGCCACAATAGTAGAGTCCATGCTTTCCATATCAGATGCCTTGCTTGTAGATAGGGACAGACAGATGGAGAGACTCCTAGTAGAGAGAGATATACATGCCCGCACAGCCACACATCAGGGACAGAGTGCCACATACTACTATACTCTTTATCATGCGGTAGTGCCAGAGGGGCAGAGAGCGGTATCATTTTCATGGTTGGCCCAACAATCTGAGGGGGCAATGCCTCCTCCACCTCCATTTGTACCTCCTCCTCCTCCTCCAGATCAGGGAGAGGGGGGAAGCCAGAACTGAGATAGTTTGTCTCATTTTGTATACTTGAGTTTATATTATATATCTAGATCCTACTGAGATCCTCTTTTTGTACATGACTCATACACACACATATATATCTAATTCATTCTGACTCCTTGATATGCTGATACTCTTTATGCCATATTTTGTTTGATTTGTACCATGTTCGGATACACATATATGTAACTTTTGATCCTGATATGTCTTATGATTATCTCTTTGCTTTGATAGAGTTATTTTCACATGTGATGATATCTTGGGCTCTTGATGAGTTAGATTTAGATGATGACATCATTTTATGTATGTGTTGATTTATTACTGATATAAATATGTTTCAAATGATATTATGTGAATATGCCAATGTATGTCTTTGATTTTCCCTTATGCAAAATAGATGTATGGATGCACTTTAGGATGAAAAAATAAATGCAATGGATGAATGCTTTACTTTTATATTGTCCTTTTCCATTTTATATGAATGCAAAATGTATGCTATGGATGTTCAACGACACTTGATATCAGTAATAATGATGTAATTAACTTGGATTTAGAAGAAGAAAAATTGAGTTAATTTGGAGCTCAAAATGCCTTAATACTTTTACTTTCTTGTTTATGCCCCATGCAATTGTCAAAATGTAATGATATGAAGACTCTTAGGACTTTGTCACTGGTATGCAAATGTATAGCTTTTTATCATCATTGGGCACTTTTAGGAATGGATACCACCTAATAGTACAACAATCACTAATACCCACTGATATGATGAAAGTATGAATACTATGTTTTATTGAAATGTCAGAAATAGATTTAGGCATCAAAGCATAGAAGCCAGGATGAAAAGATAGTCACCTTCCTTTTACTATACCAGATTCTATAAGGAAAGATATTGGACCCACAATGACCTTGAAAATTCATATCCTTGGGTACATTATGCTCCGTATACCTTAGTGAGAATCTGAATCAGAAAACAGACAAGGAAATTGTTTCAAATTCATCGTAGTTTACACATAACAAAGATTGAGATATATGTGGCTATCCACCCATAGTGGCAGCTCTTACCATAAACATCCAAGTTAGGTGAAATTTATAGGATCATTTGAAACAATCACCATACGTAGAAAACCAAGAAAATGTTATGCCCCATGTCCTTGCAACTCTCTCTTTGCGCAAACGTCATGGAGTAACTCGGAAGACATAACAATCATCAATTGAGAATCATTCAAATAAAATTCATAACTGCTTAGATGCCCCCAGTGAGACATCATCAAGACATAAAAGAGTTATGATCAATCCAAAACTAAACTGTGTTTAAGTAGTATTGATTCATCTTGTAAGCACAGTATAGATTCATCAATCAAAAAGTTTTGATTTCAAGAAAATATGTGTCCAATGTCTGTGTTCATCATTGTCCCTATCCACAATCCAAAGTAGGTTTTAGGAACACCATTAGGGCCATGTTTGTGTCATCCTTATTTTGTGAACGTGATAGTATAGTGAGAGTATCTAAGAGTATCGTATCACAAGACAAACTATCCTAGGACCGTCTAGCAAATGCAACCTACTAGACAGGCAAAGATGCCCCTAGTGCAAAAATGACTTGATCCTAAGACCGAAATACAAACAAATCCCGAGAAAGAATAAGATATTTGTGAGGAAACAAGGTTAGCATTTTAGCACAGGTGTAATTATGAAGGCTCAGTATCAGTGATGCTTTGATAGATGGAGTGCAGAACACAAGTGACGCCTGATTGCCAGGTTTTCACCACTTGGCAAGATTTTTTTTCTTTTCTTTTTGCTACCAAGATGCCTGTTTTACCAGGTGCTCATCAAGGCACTTTTCTCTTTTTCAATTTTTTTGCTATTTTTGCTTTTTTTTATTATTTTTTTTGCAGTATCAAGGCGCCTGTTTGCCAGGTTTTCACCAAGGATACCTTTTCTTCAGGACTTTTTCCACTATTTTTGGATTTCTTCATGATTAATTTTTGGAATGTTTTTGGATTTTTGTGGGACCTTTTTGCTGTATAGGCTCTGCTAGCCAAACATCAAGCATAGAACCGCTTCAAATGTAGAGTGTTGATAGGATTTGGAAGAACATCTCCCTCAGGTGTAGGTAGTTGATAAGCTCAAGTCCCAAAAGTAGCAGTGATAACATAAGGTCCTAGCCAGTTAGGTTCAAACTTTCCTTTCTGCTCTTTGTTAGGCTGGTTCTTAGGATTCTCTTTTAGGATGAGATCCCCTACTTCAAATTTTTGTGGTTTGACCTTCTTGTTGTACCCTTTGGACATGTGTGCTTGGTACACTTTAAGGTGATCAAATGTTTTCCGCATGCGCTCATCTAGTAGGTCTAAAGAATTTACCTGATCAATGCGGTATTTATCATCAGTAACAAGACCTTGTAAAGATATCTACAAAGATGGGATTTTGACCTCTATAGGTAGTACTACTTCAGTGCCATAGACAAGAGAAAATGGCATGGCTCCAGTTGGTGTTTTGATGCTTGTTCTATAGGCCCATAGTGCCGAATTTAGTTGTAGATGCCAGTCTCTGCCAGACTTACTCATAGTTCAGTGTAGAATCTTGAGAATAGTCTTATTATATGCCTCAACCTGTCCATTACCTTGAGGATAATAGATTGAGGAGCAGTTTTGAGTAATGTGAAATTGTTCACAAAGGTCATCAATATCTTGGTTTTTAAATTGGCCCCCATTGTCTGTTACAATTGAAGAGGGTATCACATATCTACAAATAATGTAGTTTAGAATGAACATAGCCACCTATTTGCTAGTGGCTTTGATTAGCAACATGACCTCGACCCACTTTGTGAAATACTCAGTGGTCATAATGATGAATTTGTGTCCATTTGAAGAATTGGGATATATTTGTCCAACCAAGTCAAAGGCCCATTGCTGAAATGACCAATGTGTAATGAAAGGTATAAGTTCTATAGAAGGAGCATGGATAAGATTTCCATGTGTCTAGCATTTATGACAGGTTTTTGAAAAGTGAATAGCATCTTTTTCCATGGTAGGCCAGTAACAGCCAACCCTGAGCAGTTTCTTTGCTAGTAAAAATCTATTTGCGTGTGATCCACATACACCTTCACGAACTTCTTTCAACACATGGTCGGACTCTTCGAGTTCTAAACATCTAAGAAGTGTACCATCGAGACCTCATTGATATAGGTTATTAGTTATGAGGACATAACGCGATGCTGTCCTAATCAGGGATCTTTTCTCATTTATGGATAGATTGTTAGGAATAGTTTGGTCAGTGAGATAGGCAATGATATTGGCATACCGAGATTGGTCTGGGGCATTCAAAGAGTAGATTACTTGGTATTCAGGGGTATCAAAGGTAGGATAGAAGAGTTATTCCACCAAGAAGTCATAGAGGAATTGATGTTCCTCTAGTTGTAACATGGATGCCAATGTAGCCATAGCATCTGCAGCTTTATTTTATGATCTTGGTATTTGCCGGAATGTGATGAAGTCAAAGTATTTATTTAAGTCATCTAGTAGTTTTCTGTAGGGAATCAAATTCTCATCTTTCATCTAATACTCCCCATTGACCTGGTTGATAATTAGTTGGGAGTCACCATACACATGTAACTCTACAATCTTCCACTCCATAGCTAGCTTAGGAACGTTTACCAATGCTTCATATTCTGAAATATTGTTGGTGCATGGAAACATCAATTTGTAAGATTTGGGAATCTTGTAACCTTGAGGAGTTATAAATAGGACCCCTACTCTAGAGCCTTGTTGAGTGAATGAACCATCAAAGTACATCTTCCATGGATATTCAGTTAGATGCATGAGTGTTTCATTAGGGAATTCAATCTTTAAAGGTTCATCATCCTGGAGTGGTGAATCAGCCAATTGATCTGCAAGGACTTGTCCTTTAATGGCTCTTTATTCTACGTATTCAATGTCAAAATCACTTAAAATCAAGACCCATTTGCCAAATGTCATGTTAATGTTGTCCTGCTTAGAAGATATTTTAAAGGATCTATCTTAGCAATGAGTTTTACTGTATGTGACAACATGTAGTGTCTTAATTTTTGCGATGCGAAGATGACTGCTAAGCATTCTTTCTCAATAATGTTGTAATTGAGCTCATAGGTGACTAGTGTTCTACTAATGTAGTAGATAGCTCTTTCTTTCTTTGTTTCATCTTCTTGTGCTAGCAATACTCCTAGAGATGTAGCTATAGCTGAAATGTATAGGAGTAAGGGCTTTCCATGAATAGGTGCCATAAGAATAGGAGTAGCCAGGTATCCTTTCAATTCCTTGAAGTTGACTTCACAGTGTTCATCCCATTTGAAGGTCACCGCTTTATGTAGTAATTTAGTAGAGGGTTGTTCCCTATCTGCAAGTTGTGACATGAATCTCCTGATTGATTGGAGTCTTCCTTGTAGTGTCCTCATTTGATTGATGTTGCATGGAGGAGCCATCTCTAGAATATCTTTCACCTTTGCAGGATCTACCTCAATTCCCTTTGCTGAAACAATGAATCCTAGGAGCTTCCCTGATTGGACCCCAAAGGCACATTTCTTTAGGTTGATTCTGAGTTGGAATTGTTCCATATGATCCAATATCTTTCTTAAGTCATCAATGTGAGTACCTCTTTCTTTGGATTTAGCCAATGTGTCATCCACGTAATCCTCCATGTTCTTGTGCATCATGTCATAGAATATAGTTTTCATGGCTCTTTGATATGTTTCACTGGCATTCTTTAACCCAAATTCCATGACGTTCCAACAAAAGGTGCCCCATGCGCATGTAAATGTAGTTTTCTCTTGATCCTCCGGGGTGATTTTGATTTGATTATAGCCTGAGAATCCATCCATTAATGAATACATCTGGAAGCCTGTTGTGAGGTCTATGATCATGTCAATGTTAGGTAGAGGGAAGTCATCTTTCGGACATGCTTTGTTTAAGTCTCTGAAGTCAGTACAAATCCTGATAGATTTATCAGATTTAGACATGGGAACCACATTGGAGATCCATCCTGCATAGGCAATGACTCTAATAAATCCAACTTTTAACAACTTCTCTAGTTCTACCTTTACGAATAATGCAACATGAGGATGCATCTTTCTAAGTTTTTGTTTCACAGGCTTGATCCCAGGAGCTATAGATAAGTGGTGCATCATTAGAATAGGATCGAGCCCTGGCATATCGGTATAAGACCATACAAAGTTGATTTTCTTTTCTCTCAAGAACTCTGTTAACTGTGTCTTCTCCTCTTCTGATAATGATTGTGCAAGGTGGAATATTTGAGGATTTTAAATGGTGCCCAAATTTACTGGCTGTGTTGGTTCAATTAGTGTTGAAGACCTTTCCTGAAAGTGTTCGGGGAGGATATCAAGAGTCTCATCTTTTGGCGCCTCTGAGAGGTTTTCACCATTGGATACATATTTTCTCTTTACTATTTTAGGATTTGATACTGACACAAAGTGGTATTCACCGTAAGTCCTCCTTTTCTTTTCAATTTTTAGTTTTTGACTGAGAAACCTGATATCCTCCTGTGACATGTTCTTGTTCCTTGCATTGGTGGAAGAAGGGTAAGGTTCACAAGCATTGAGATAGCAAGCTAGGGTATAGTCATTGGGAAAGTTGAGGATAGGGGTAGGATCTATTTCAATCCAATCAATTAGTTCTAGAAGTATCAATGATAGGGAATCAGAGTCAGGGAAGGACAACATCGCGTTAGCATCAAGACCATTAACTGACATGACATGTTCCGTTAAGTTAATTTCTTCAATGTTTAGATCAATGAGAGTGAGATCATCATTAAAAGGGTAGTTTTTAGTTATATGTGGACCAAAATCTAGTGACTTGTTAGTATAAATCTCATCATCATCTCTCCGTAAAACGAGGCTTCTTGCTTGTAGCCTCTGAAATTCTTCTAGACTTATGTAATTACCAGTTTCTTCATCAATGATCGGGGGAAGGAACTCTTCTTTTGCTTCAAGATTATCAGTGTCATTGGGAGTAGTGTTAGGCTATTCATGAGGAGCTAAAGGTGCCGCAAACATGTGAATTATATCTATTCCAATATCTTCAGTGGAAATAGATAGCTCATCCCATTCATAATCATGAGAGTCGATGATCTCATCATCAGATCTATTTAAGTATTCAACAATGGTTATTTGATGTACCCGGTTAGCTATCCATGGATCAAAGTGTGGTAGATCAAGGACATGTGAATCTGTGACCAATCACCCCCAGTTAGGATGTAAATCCTATTGTCAAGGTGTCTCTTGAGTAACCATTTCTATCAATGATATCTCTAGACCAGCCGCTATTGTGTCTCCTACCTATTAAATTAGAGGTTGTGCTAACAAAGGGGTGTGAAGATCTTGTGGTACCTAAAAACTGGGTACATAGTATTCTCCTTGGTAGTTGGGATCCTTTGTGCCAACATGTAATAATCTTTCATAGGACCACTACTCTAATTCATCTGTTTCATCACTCCCTTTATTTGAGTTTGGACTGCCTTTTGAAGCGGGTTCATCAGTTTTGGTATTAAAACCCAGTCCTGTTTTGTCTCTAGTATTTCAGAACTCCATGGGTATAGGTTCAATAAGCCCTCATCCCATGTCATTTAGAGGTCCTTTTCCTTTGTATCCCATTTGTTTAAGGAAATCATATCCCTTGCCATACTATTCTGGGGATATCTCCCAATGTTTGACCTTAGCTTCTACCGGTTCTCCTTTGTAAAGTCAGTCCAAGACTGCCTGTTCTTCTGTGTTATCTAAAGAAGATGTGGATGCCTTTACCATGCCAGTCACTTTGTGCACTTCTAGCTCCTTGGATGCTGTAGGTTTGAATATCAAGGAAGGTTTTCCATAGGATCTTTGTGACATCGAAAGTTCTATTAGTGAGGGAGTCAGGTCCAGCTTGTACTCTCCCATACCTATTTCTTCAAGTTTTAGGGTTTTGCCAAAACTTTTCATAACCATATCCTTGGTGGTTTCAGGAGTGACCACACCCATAGCCTCTTTGTTGTGTGGGATCATACTACCTACTTTGATATTGTTACAAGCATAGTTAGCATCTGTAGGAATTGTCACTTCCACCCCATTATGTGGGAATTTTATGCACTGGTGGTAAGTGGATGACACAACTTGCATTTCATGAATCCATGGTCTCCCCAACAAGATATTGTAGGCCAAGGGTAGGTCTAGAACTTGACATGTGACATTCCTCACAATTTTTCCAACTCTGATAGGTAGAACAATAAGACCTCTGGAGGATCTTTCTTCCTCATCATAAGCTTTGATAGTTATTTTGCTTTTAGAGTCAATTGTCTGTTCTGAGAGACCCAGTCTCTTGATTAGATCAAGTGTATAGATATTCAATCCCACACCTCCATCTATCAAAATGCGTCTAACATAGGATTTATGAATGAGGACTTTGATATGGAGGGGTTGATTATGTGGATGTGTCAATGAATTATCATCCTCTTCAGAAAAGGAGAGGTAATGTGGCGTTGAGATATGATTGACCATCGCTTGGAATTTGTCTATATCAATATCCTTTGGGATGTTAGTAGCATGTAGAGCCTTTTCTAGGATTTCCCTATGTACTGTGGATATTTTGAGCAACTCAAAAATGGAAATTTTGGCAAGGGTTCGTTGCAATTGGTCTACCAAGTCATATTTTTCTCCAGGAATAGTAACCACGTGTTTTTCTATTGGCTTAGGGATAGTAATGATAGGAACCTTGGATGTTGATGCTGGTTTTGGGGGTCCTTTGATCATGACATGTGCTTGGCTTCGTGTTACAACATTTGAGTGGAATGAAACACCTTTGATTGTGACCACATTAATTGACCCAGTCTTAATGTTTAGCATATTGATCACATTGTCATTATTGGAATAGGTGTAGTTCACCTCATTACTCTTCCCTTTAGATCTTTCTCCTTTGTCGTAATTAGGAAACGGTTTATTGAATGCTATATGATCCTCATTGGTAGTGTATCCATCCACTTTAATCTTACCTCCTTCAATGAGGTCTTGGATGACATGTTTAAGCTTAAGGCAATTATTAGTCTTGTGTCCCTTGTTTTTGTGGAAGACACAATAGGAATTATCATCCCTCCACCTGGGTTTGACCATTGGTTCCCATGGTTTGGAGTCAGGGATTGTGAGAACTTTGTTATCCAATAGTGTTTTTAAAATAGTCTCGAGAGGTTCTCCCAAAGGAGCGAAATTTCTTTGGGGTTTTGAAGTCCATGTTTGTCCCTTTCTATTATCATTGTTTGCTTTGGGTATGGGGGTCATGATCTTGGCATCTTTTCTTGCATGCATGCTATTAGTCAGATTGAACACCTCAGGTTTAGGGTTAATGTTAGAGGTGTCAACTACTCCTTCATTGACAACATTCTTGTTTTGCTTCCACCATTTAGGCTTGGAGGTAGAGTTGCTGGTTTTGTTTTCATTTTGAAGGGTGATCTCCCCCCTTTTGACCATGACTTCCTCAATACAAAGGGAATTATTAATCATTCTATTGAAGCTTGGTGAGTCTTGCATTTGTAATGCGTAGCTCAATTCAGGCACCAGGTTATTAACAAAGATCGCCATCTTCTCCGATTCAGGAATGGCCCTTGAATATCATGCAAAGATCTTCCCCCATCTTTGTAGGAAGTGTATAAATGATTCACCAGTATTCTGTTTGGTATTACATAGGTCCATCATAGTCACATCATGTTGGATGTTGTAGGAGTAATGTTGGATGAATCGTTGGATTAACTCCTTGAATGTTTTGACCTTAGGGTTCCATTTTGAGAGCCACTCCATCGCATTACCTCCTAGACTTCCTGGAAATAGTCACATGAGGTATGTAGGTTTGTGCATATATTCTATGCTTAGAGCATAGAATTTCCTCACATGATTGTGTAGGTCAGTTTCTCCTGTGTATTTGTCATACTTCGGTCTTGCCACATTGGGAGGAAACAAGACCATAGTGATACTCTTGTCAAAAGGAAATGGGCAAATGGTGTCCAAAGAGTATTTTGTTTTGGGTTTCTCTTTCTCTTGTTTGAGGTTTGCGAGCTCTTCTTGCATCAAAGTGAGTTTCTTGGTGAGAATGGATATAGGAGTTGGTACCTCCTTTTCTTTGAGTTTCTCCACATCATAATCCTTAAGTAATTTGACACCCGTGGACGCTAGATGGAGGAAGTATTTTTCTTTATCCTCACCAATTATCTTTTCCATTGTCTTTTGGAATTTCCTACTTTGCTTGAGTTTATTGTACTCCTCTTCAGTGATTTCCTCTTCACTGCCTGACTCAAATAGAGGATGATCAAACTTGGGTTCTTCTTATTCATCGGTATCTTTGGGCTTTTGGTGTTTGCCATCGTTATATTCCTCAAAAGCCTCACTCCATCTACAAGTGTCACTATCCATTTATGGAGAGTCTAGATCAAGTAGGGAACTACAAGATGTTTCCCCTTGAAAGTGTGGTGTTTTAGGAGGCACTTTCGATCCTTTAGATGTGTACTTGTTGCGTCTTGTGTTAACCATGAAGTTGTTTCTCAACTTTCATCATCGCTTCCCAATAGTGTCAGGTAGTCTCAAATCATCCAAGTGAGTGTGTCTAGGTGGAAGTATCATTCAAGTTTTGGTGGGAGTAAATGATTCCAGCGTCAGAGGGTTAGAGTGCCCTGATAGTGAGCTAGGATCCAAGTGTTTGTAAGAAGTGGGTAGACCACACATTTTGAAACAGTTTATGAGAAACCGTTAAGACATGCAAGGTAGATGTCTAAAAAAGTGTTTTGAAATAATGAAAGGGAGACCAGAAAAGACAACAGGAACATACTAAAGAGTCAAAAGAATATCCAAATCAACTAAGACTTTCTGAGAAACTATCTTGTAAATGCCCACTATCCTAGATGCGAGCTTTTGATGAAACCAGATGCAAGCCTAAACCCTAGATGCGACTATGTGCTGACCAAATGCGAGCCAGGATACCAGATGCGATCCTAAATACTAGATGTGATACATGGCATATGGGATGCAATTTTTTGATGCCTCTGTCAGTTTTGATCAGTTCTGAAAAGTTTGTTTTGGAAGTGCATGGAGTTTGTCTGATTGCAGTTTGATTTTGGAGACCCGCCGGTGAGTGAAAAACACATGCATTGATCTGGGATTGAATGTTGTTGTTTGTTTGAAGATGTTATCTTTTTAATGATTTTTCAAACATGTCAAATAGATTTGCATTATTAGGAGGGTGAAACAAACACTCATCTTTTTTCTATTCTCTAGGTGGAGGATGAAAATCTTTGCTTGTTGACTTAGGTACACACTCAAATGCTAATCAGAATATAGCTATCACCAAGCACGCAATGGCTCCAGTCATGGTGTTGTATTAGCTGACTCCAAATGCAAGTGAGGGCATGATATGGTGAGTGTCTTGGGGAAATTAATTTTTGCCTTGCACAAAGATTATCACCCTTTCACGGGTGAATCAAGAATTCTTTCAGTTGAAATTGTTATATATTATTGGGCAATCCATTCGACACCGTCCCCCATAGAATTGCACAAGGAAAAATTGAGGCATATAGCCCTATGAGTACCTAAATATGTGTAGTCTCACTAGTAAGATTCAAATGGCTCCGCTCTACACATACCCAAACATGTTCAAGGAATGATGTCAAAATTCCATGAACAAAACCAGCTCCATCTTCTGAGGCTTTAGCCTATGAGGAAGCAACTATTTATAGTGAGTTGGAAGGGTTGGCGTAAAACCTATCCTCACTTGGGTAGTTCCCATGAGATTTCTTTCTCAACTGGTAGGCCCTCTACTATTAAATATGCATACAAAGGATTGGCGAGCTTTGGATGTCTGGATTTCTTATTCTTCTGAAGAAGAAGAGCATACTCTCCTAATCTAAGATGTTTTCTCCTAAAAAAAAATCAAGCAAACAGTTCATTCCCTCAAGCAATATTGTGCTTGATTTAAATGTTCTTATTTAATGAAAACAAAATGCTTGAAAATGGATTTTCCTTGTTCAATTAGCCACAATATTTAATGAGTAGCTTGTTCAATTTCTGATCCAAAAATAAATTAAACGGTTGAACTTGTTCTTTGAACCACAAGATTTAGTGATTTGTGTTGTTCATGTACTGATCCAAATTTTTAGACGATGAGGTTTTCTTGTTCAGTTAACTCTAAATTCCTCTCAACTCTTAAACTCATGTATGAGTTTTTGATTTTCCTTCAGAGGAAAAGAGCATAGTCCTCTAGTCAGTTTATTAGAAGATTAGAAAATGTATCTTAATGTTGAAAGCTTGTAAATAGAGGTCAAGATTGGGGGCAGGGGTGACAACCTAAAAAACTGAGTTAGTTTGCTTTGTAGCAACTCCCATGAAAAACCTTCAATATCAACCCGCAAACAATCGTTAGGCTGCAAGAAAAGTCAATGACACAACTGGTCAAGAAGTTAGGGTTAGGCAAACGAGGTGTGCAAATTTTCTAACCAGATGCGAGCCTAAAAAAATGGAAAATGATACACTTTACCAGATGTGACCCATTTCACCATATGCGACAGTATGTTCACCAGATGCGAGCTCAAACCAGAAATGATCTGGGAAATCCCAGATGTGAGCCTCATTTTCCGCGGTGCGACAACGTTTTCCAGATGCGTTTCTTTGTCACCAAAAATGATCCTGGACCTGAAAACTGGGCAGATAGATTAGTGGAAAATGATGTAAAAATGAGGTCAAATATTGATTCGAGCCCCATGGTGGGTGCCAGAAATGTGTGTGTATATTTGTGCACCTGTTACCTGCGACACAACACTTCAATAAGTCATTCCGTTAGTGAGAAACAAAGGTTAATGAGCATATAAAACCCTAACATCAACCTATTTCTTTCTAGCTAGGATGAGTATAGTATATCACATAACAACTCTCAGAGTATGCTAATACCAGTGACATAAACAACCTAGCATGAAATATTCAAGTTTAAAACAACTATATGATTATTAAGCATGCATATTAGTCTAAAAATTAGCATTATAACCATGCATGAAAGTGACTATGGAGTGTGCATGAAGCTATGAAGGAATGGGTAGCATAATAATGCTTTGAGATTCCTTCAAAATCTTGGCATAATAACACTACTATTAAAAAATTTAGGCTTCTTATGAGCTCCAAATCTCTTCAATTTATAGAAGAATGGGAGAGAGAGAGGGGAGACAAGATTCATTAATCGAGCCCCTAAGGTCATTAATGAAGTGTAAGAGCCATTAATGCCTTGGGCATTAATGAGGGATGGGCAAGAGGGAATATCCATTAAGGGGTCATTAATGAAATTCATTAAGAGGCATAGGAGGGAGTAAGGCTCAGCTTGGCAAGTTGGTCCTTTAGAGAAGTCATGCTTGAGAAAGTTGACTTTCTCAAGTAGGTTGAGTTGTTAATCATTCCTTAATGGAATGTGACAACATTAGGAGGTGGGTTAGGATAGAATTAGAATTAGGATTAGATTAGCATGGGGGGAATAGGTTGAGATGGGTTAGAACCCAGGGTAGAAGTGGCTGAGATAGGATAGGTTGGGGTTTAGGGGAATATAAATGAAATGAATTAAACTTATTTAATTCATTCAAAAATAGGATATTAATTATTTAAGCATTTTATTGCTTTTTAATAATTAAGCAGACTATAGCCATTTTAATTAAATTAAATAGGCTAGGGGAATAGGTTATTTGCAAGTGAACAATTGATTTAGGGGTTTATTTAATTCCTTTATATTTAAATACTATAGCCATGTTTGAATTTGATTTGATTTTTAACTGGTTTGAATTGATTTGAATTGTATGGCTATAATAGTTGATATAATTCAGTGATAAAATTCACCTAGGATATTAAATTTGATTTAAAAAGAATTATGCCAAAGTAACATTGTCATGACATAATTAGGGGCATGATCACACTTAGGGAAAATAGGGTCTATAGTCAGAGCAGACCAAATCCAGGTGGTTACATTTACCCCTGTTTGAATTGATGTGCGAGCAGCGCATTGATTCAAATAATTTTTTTGATTTTGACTTCAGAAAGATTGAGAATTCTGTTCTTGGTTGTCAAACAAAATGTTGATGAGATCAGTCTCACACTTGATCAAACGAAACTGATAGAATTGACTTTGAACTTGGTTTTTGTACAAAGGTTAATGAAAGATTTTAAGGATACCAATTCTGAACTTGGTTGTCATCCAAAGATTGGTAATACTGATTCTGAACTTGGTTGTAGTCCAAAAGTCAGTAAGAAGCTGGCAGGAGCTTAATAAGAATCGTTTAAAATGAGGGGGCACAAGATATCCAACTTATGAGAACCAAATCTTTCTATCTAATAGTTCTGAATTTAGTCAAGGAAACTGTTATGCCCCTAGTTTATTTGATAAAGAAGTCATTTTAATGATGTTTCGAGCAAAAATTTAATTGATGGCAGTGTGATCATGCCCCCTCGGGAATGAAATCAAAGGAAAAGAATAAAATCCCTATGTTGAAATGATGTATCACTTACAGGAAGTGGTTAGGGCAAGAAAGAATGGAGTAGAAGAAGTGAAAAAGAGAGGGTGTTTTAAGAAGAAACACATGGTAACCAAGTTAATTACGTGAAAATGTGAGTGGTGAGACTTGATAAAATGATGTCAGACCAAGATGTATGATAAAATGTGCAATTCGATATATTCTTGGGACAAATGAAGCAAATTTGTATTTTTCAGAACTGTTGCAAAATAGTACTGTGCTACGGAAAACATCTTAGGCACCTTTGATTTGGTTCCTGATTGACTAAAAAGAGAACATAAATATAGTTGTAGTTGCCTAGGAGGAGTTTCAAAATTCCTAAATGGCTCAAAAGACCAATATAGGCCTTAAAAATTACCATTTCACTATTCATTTTCACTGTTATCCATAGTAAATTTGAGAGCTCTACAGAGAAGATGGTAGTCCCTATGAGGAAGCATCATTTCGAGATGAGCCATCGACATCAGCGCCCGACTGACTATCCACCTCCGGTAAGTGCTAGTAAAACTACCTCGTGAATTTTGCAAATTTGAATTTTACACATTTTTGTAGCTTTTACAGGCATTTCAATTTTGGTTCACATATGGGATTCTAGATCACACCTTGCAAAACCTGTGTCACATCTAGTATTTCCTGGATCGCAGTCAATTTTTCTAAATTTTTGCATCGTATCTAGGATACTCTGGATCGCATCTAGTTGCTTGGTTTTTGCCTTGTTTTTTTAATTTGAAGTTTGTTTTTTGTCGTACCCTGTCCATTTAGGATTGTACTCTATTTATAGATTCGCATCTCGTATTTTAGGGATCTCACCCTGTGGTCTCAGTCATATCCTTTATTTCCAAGATTGTATCCAGTAAAAGAGATCACACCCTGTCTTTTCAAAATTGCATCTAGTTGTGAGACTTAGAAATTTATTCTTTTTGATTTGTTTGCTTGTCGCAAACCTTGATATACTTAGTTGATTAGGATTCTGCATCTTTGTTGTAGATAGAATACTGATTTATCATTGTGTTTGTCAAAACAGACCCATTTTGAGGTAGTTGCATTTTGCGGTACCTACCCAAGTCGTGTGCTTGCATTGTCTGGACTGCTTTTAGACAATGAGCGGGCTACAATGATCTAATGTGGATTACGATCTCTGATAGGTTTACCCGATATAGTGGTAAACCAAGGGTTGTTAACTGCTCTTGCTGAGAGATGGTACTTAGACCACAACACCTTCCATCTCTCGACTAGGGAGATGACAGTTACTTTGGAGGATGTATGGCGTATATTGCGTGTTCTGATTATGGGCCAGGAGGTACATTTTGAGGTGATGTCTGATGTGGAAATTGGTGCTGCACATCAATATTTCTAGGATGACACCATCGATCAAAGATATCTCTCATGGGACTATATGGTCGATCATTATGATTGATTTTCTGTATACTTAGCAAGTTTGATAGGTGGCATCCTGATGCTCGACAGAGGTCAGCATGGGTTTTTAGTTGGATGGGTGGATGTGCTAGAGAAAATGGTCACCCACATACGAAGATTTGCATGGGGGAGCTGTATTTTAGTTCATATGTACCATGAGCTGCATGAGATTGTGTATCATTATACCCGTAGTATGACTGTGGGTATCCTTATTCTTCAGATCTGGGCCTGGGAGCACATCCTTGTTACATGACCAATTGTAGATAGACAAAGAGCACATGAGTAGGCCTATGTATATATGTATGCAGGTCTTCTTCAGCAGCCCCATCTGGGAAAGGTCGAGTACTGGCGCCAAATTTTTGATGACATGATCAAGGTCATTTGGAGGCCATATTTAGAGTGTGAGGAGTGGACATCTAATGCCCGATAGGTGCCATATTTATTTCAAAGCATATACCTCATTTGAAGGATGAGATACATTGTAGAGCAGTTCATGCACACCTAGGTCATGAGACAGTACGACCGATGGCAGGGCAGATCACATGATATCACAATATATGCCCAGACTTGTGAGGAGGCACCATTATGGGGAGCCTAGCTTAGGTACGAGACTAGCCATCAGGAGATCAGAGACATGGTTGGTGTAGATTGGGATCTCTTCCTGGATGTTGCAGATGTAGGCTATTCTGACAGCTATATAGTAGAGATGCTTCAACATCCATTTCCTTGATTTACTGTACCAGAGGAGATCATTCCTCGCATAGAGGAGCCATTAGATTACAATCCAAAGGATCATCCAGCTAGAGGGAGAGGAGGAGCTCAGAGAGACAAGGCCACCGACAGACATGGAGGTTGGGATGGTGTTAGGGATGGTGGTAGAGATGGAAGGCATCCTCCTCTAGATGAGGGGGACGATGGAGATGATAGGGGTGGTGGTGCCGTGGGTGGCCACCCAGGTGGTGCTAGTGGGATTGGAGAGGGTCGACACACCCACTTCAGATATGTTGCGCCTAGGATGGACCTAGGGGCATTATTGATAGGAGAGAAACAGAGGCAGAGGCAACAGTAGCAAAGATAGCCTGACTGAGGACACGATAGATCACAGGATAGGCCGTCTGGATAGGAGTTAGGCAGGGGATCTGGTAGGGATAGTGACACTCTTTCACAATGTGAGCAGGAGAGAGAGGAGATGAGGGCATAGATTACAGCTCTAGAGGTGAGAGCCACAATAGTAGAGTCCAGGCTTGCCATATCAGATGCCTTCCTTGTAGATAGGGATAGGTAGATGGAGAGACTCTGAGTAGAGAGACATATACAGGCCCAAACAGCCACACATCAGGGACAAAGGGCCACATACTACTATGCTCTTTATCATGCGACAGTGCTGGAGGGGCAGAGAGCGGTGTCATTTTCACGGTTGGCCCAGCAGTCTGAGGGGGAAATGCCTCCTCCACCTCCATTTATACCTCCTCCTCCTCCAGATTAGGGAGGGGGGAAGCCAGAGCTGAGATAGTTTGTCTCATTTTGTATACTTTATATTGTATATCTGGATCCTGCTGAGATCCTCTTTTTGTATGACTCATACACGCATATATATATCTGATTCATTTTGACTCCTTGAAATGCTGATCAATTGTTGACTATGCAAGAACATTGATGATTAAGAAATGCATCACTCAAAATTTCTGGAGGGAAGCTGTTAGTACTGTTATATACACATTAAATAGAGTATAATTGAAGGACATAAAGAAGACACCCTATGAGATTTGGTATGGCCATACACCCAATGTAAGTTACTTCAGAATCTTCAGTAGTCAATGTTATATTTTGAAGGATGATAGAAATGGAAAACTTGACTCAAAAAGTGAAGAAGGTATCTTCCTAGGGTATTCAACCAAAACCAAGGCTTATAAATGTCTTAACAAGTCATCTAACAAGATCATTGAAAGTGCAAATGTGAAAATAGATGAATTTGCATAAAAGAATGATAAGGAAAGCATAAAAGAACCAGAGGAATACAAGTTTGTTTATATTGAAGAACCTAACACTCTACCTGAGAAACAATGTATCACTCCCAAGCAACAGAATATTGCACCTGGCATCAGGCTGCAATTACCAAAAATCAGGTAAATCCTCAAGATGATGTTCCGAGTGATGGAGATCAGAATGAAGGTCAAGATGATGATCAGAATGATGAACATGAAGCTGAACCAAAACTTTCCAAGTATGTCAGAAGAAATCATCCACAAAATCAGATCATAGAAGACAAGAAGGCTAGAATGAGAACAAGAAGTAAGTCACGAAGCACAGATGTTTACTTTGTAATTTTGAGCCTAAATATGTTAATACTACACTTGAAAATGAGGAATGGGTCAGTGCTATGAATGAATAAATAGAGTAGATAGAGAAGAACAATACATGGACACTAGTACCAAGAATAGATGACAAGAATGTCATCGGTACCAAATGGATATTCAAAAACAAGCTGAATGAGAATGGAGAAGTCACTAGAAAAAAGCAAGATTAGTATGCAAGGGATATGCACAAGAAGAAGGTATTGATTATGGTGAAACCTTTGCACTCACTGCTATACTAGAAGGAGTTAGAATCTTACTTGCTTATGTTGTATACAAAGGATTCAAGGTATACCAGATGGATGTCAAATCTACATTCCTAAATGGAATACTTGAAGAAGAGGTATACATTGAGTAACCGGAAGGGTTTGTTGATCCAAATAAGAGAAACATGGTATGTAGACTACATAAAGCCTTATATGGATTGAAGCAAGCACCTAGAGCCTGGTATGAAATACTTCACTCCTATCTCATTAGCATTGAATTTATATGAACAAGTGAAAATAGCAATCTATACTTAAAAGAAGATACTGATGGTAATATTCTGATTGCTAAAATTTTTGTTGATGATATCATTTTTGGGGGAAATGAAATGTTATGCAAATCCTTTGCTAATGAAATGAGAAAAGAATTTGAAGAGTCTATGTTTGGGGAGATCAAATTCTTTCTTGGTATACATATTCTTCAACAAGATGCAGGCATATATATCACTCAGTCCAAATACATCAAGGAAGTCCAGTTGGAACAATTATGGCTACTAGATGTAAGCTGACAAAAGAAGACAAATAAAATGAGGTAAATCAAACCTTATATAGATCAATGATTGGAAAACTAATGTATGTTGTTCATACCAGACCAGATATAACACATGCAGTTGGAATAGTTGCAATATTCTCTGCTAATCCCAAAGAATCACATATGACTGTTGTCAAGAGAATTCTAAGATATCTAAAGAACACGGAGGACTATGGATTATGGTATAAAAGAGAAGGAAAATTCAAGCTAAAAGTCTATAAAAATGTTGATTGGGATAGAAACATTGATGACCGGAAGAGCACAAATGGAGGAGCATCCTTCATGGGTGACAGAGTTGTCACATGGATCAACAAGAAGCAAGGATGCATCTCTTAGTCTACTATAGAAGAAGAATATGTGGTTGTTGCTGAAAATTTCTCCATTATTGCATGGATCAAACAGTTACTGGAAGGTATGAATATGAAGATTCTTGAACCAGTGATTATCTATTGTGATAATACCAGTGCAATAAACATATCAAAGAATCTAGTCATGCATGCTAAGACTAAGCATATAGCAATCAAGTATCATTATCTAAGGGAACAAGTGCAAGGAAAGTAAGTGATACTAGAATATGTTCAATCAAAGGAACAATTAGTTGATATATTCACCAAGTCATTATCGAAAGATATATTTGAGTACCTGAGAAAGAGACTAGGGGTACAACCCTTGTCTATCGGTCAGTAAGCTGACTAGAAGGTTGCACAGCCTATAACAAATTAGAAGATCAATCATGTTGATGCAAGCACAAAGATGGACAACAATAGACAAATCTATACATAGCAAGGTACAAATCTACACTGGACACCAGAGTCAATGTATTGTTGATGGATAGGGAAATTCAAGGAATACATTATAAAAAGGATGAAAGATGATATAGAAGAAAATTGTTTGGCATTGTTGTCAAAGGGAGAGATTATCTCATTATCAGGAGGGGGAGAAACTCTCATCAAAGGGAGAGAAACTCTCATCAGTATAAGGGAGAGATTATATCATTATCCAAAGGGAGAGATTGATTACATATGAAATATCCATCAAAGGGAGAGCAGTAACAGAAGGAAGAGAATAGACATGAATGACTTGTTGTTGTCAAAGGAAAAAAGGATTATCAAGAAGAGGAACAGTCAAGGCAGAACACATATCAGAAAAAAAGCTGCTACATCTATCTAGTGAAGGGATTGAAGATTGAAGATATCACTCTACAAGAAAAAAATCTAAGCTATTTGAACTTACCGAGAGCCAGACATTTGTAATAGTTACAATAGGAAAGATTGATGAAACTATTATATTTCATATTGTATTAGTAACAATATAGTGTGATAATGTAGTATGTTGCCATCAATTCCAAAGGGAGAGATTGATGAGATGTAATTGATTGAATGTTTGAAGATGTTAAGTTGATCACCGAAATGTAGAAAGATAATGTAAGACATAAAAAAAGTTAATGGATTGTATTGTCATTGATGTCAACTTGATATAATGTGATCAGTTATATTCAAAGTGTCAAAGACTATAGAGAATCAGAGAGATAAAGATTATGCTTTTAGTAATGCATAAAAGACAAGCATTCACTAAGTTACTTCAAACACCGACGACTAGTGGAACCCGATGGACAAAGATCACCGAAAGTTAAGTCACAATGATTCCCAAGAAAAGGACCCAATGAGAATTGCTGACAAGAAGAATCATAAGCATACCCGACAGCCAGAATTACAGACAACCCCGATGGATAGACAACCCCGACAGAGAAGCTTGAGGAGAACTGAAGTGTTGATTGAAGCTAACAAGAATTAAAACACCAAAGTTAACAAAATATTTAGCTGGCAGAGCTAAATATAGAATTAACTAGTAGTTATCATTGTTGTCATATATCAACACATATATCAACACATAACGCCAAGATTTATATGTGGAAACCCTATTAGGGGAAAAATCATGGTGGGCCTGATTACACACAATAAGAAAATACTCTACTAAAAGTATAACTTATTACATAGATGAGAATGCACATGCATTCAGGCTCACTGCCTTGAGCTCACTATTGAAGATACAATAACAACAAGGCTCACTACCTTAAAGCATCAACCAATCATAGATCAAAGAGGACTTATAGTCCAGACACACAAACTGACTAATAAAATCTATTATGCCAAAATAATTCCAATTAAGTGCACAAATCTCTGACTCATTTCAAATTCCACTCATACCTCTTCATACAACATCATATACATATCTCATCTTTACCCACACTCACAATTTCAAATGATTACATCTTTAAATACAATTCATCAACTCATCTCAAATAGGTTAGTCAGGGAACTAATTGCAAACAATTAATAGAATACAACACATTCCCCAATGTGATCCATTGAATGTTAGTCATGACATTGCAATGATCCAAATCAATAACCCCGAGCACACTCTAGATCCACAAGTCATGCACCAAAACTTTGCAACACATTACATCATCAGGTCGGCTAAGACCAAATGAAGAACATCAACATGTTACATGAGAATCATTCAACCCGATCACCTCAACCAATGAAAACCAAAAAAATGATCAAGAAACATCAACAAGTAATATAAAATACCTCAGCAACCTTTGCAGCAACACGAACTCAAAATCTAAACTCATCTCTACACTATTCATCAGCAATAATATATGCCACCTCTATTACTAAAGATGAATAGCTTTCCATCATTTTAATCATGAACCACTCAAGTTGAGGACACATATATACATCCCAAACTCACTACCAGATTAGCAACCAACAATTCTTCAACACCGATCCATACCGATCCAAAAACTAAAACTCTATCACTTCCTGAATAACCAAAATACCAACATCTGATAAATCAACCATAACTCTCACACACCATCATGATAACATCTACAAGTTTATATGTATCAACTACAAACATCACTGAAACCACCTATACAATCAAAATTGTAGATCTTTTGTTTAGTATCTGTCTTGATAAGGCCAAATTATTGCCTTTATTTTGTATAATTTTAATACTCTGTTCTAGTTTCTGACAAAACATTTGAGAACCTAGCCAGTTAAAACTTGTGATAAAAGTCCAGATAAAACTGATAAACCATGGGTAGATGTTTGTGACATATTTTTCTAATATTATACATATAGTGCAGTATTTCATATAACCATCAGAATATATGTTCTAATATCTGGATTTAATTTGATTAAGCTTGTTGCATGAATATTTCCGCATCACAACTAACTTGACAGGAGAGAAAGTGGCTGGAGAGTGGTTGAAAACATTCAAGGAAGACTATTGAGGACCAACTATGACAGAGTGATCATCACAGAAATAGGAAACATGACTTCTACAATGGAGGAGCCATTATTCTAGGATGTGAGATGTAGTGTTGCTATATTCCCTCTGCACTTTATTATGTTGAACTGGTCGCCCAAGCTTTATTACCCACACCGCGGGTTGTTGCATTTCCATCTTCTCCGGCATGTTTTCAGCAAGATAGTTTCTTTTCTATTTTGTAATAAGTGTTTGATCCTCTATATATATGGATTGGACCGATAGTTTGAAGTTAGATAGGAAAGTTAGAGAAAGAAGTTTTTGGAAGAAAACTGTTATACCTTACAGCAATCTATTTCAAGTTTAATGTATTGTTTTTATGTAATGAGTTTTTGAAATACAATGAAGTAATTCTTGGTTTATGTTCTGTGTTAATAGATTAGTAGAAACCAACCAAGGGGGCCCACTTGGGAGGTGGAATAGGTTAGAATAGAATAGATTTACTTCCAACATTTCTAGCATTTCCAGTATTTCAGATAAAAGTTACAATTTCTTCCTGCTGCATTGTACCTTGTGAATGTTCCTGCAACATCTGCAAGAATAGTTATAATGGATGTTCTAGGTTGAAAGTATAGGTTTAAGTGGAGTTTGCAATTTCTAGCATTCATTTCAGTAAGGAGATAGATATATTCTTTTCCTGCAGCACTAGTGTAGGTTTCTTTTATGCATTTTTACCTTCCTGCAGCATAAGCAAAATGACTCCTTAAGGAACCTAGTGCACATATCGTGCTGACCATTTCAAGTATACGTCCTTGGGTTGACAAGTTAAATGCACATCATAATAGGAGAAGTAATCCTTAGATTGAATAAACCATTCCTAAGAAAGGCCTTAAGCATGATTATTCCACACCTATTGTGAGGCGGTTCAGGATGGCCCAAGCCACGCGAGGGAGATCCAAATTATCTAATCCTTGTCCTTTCTATACTGGGTCCTCCAGCGGCCCATCATATAAAAAACCCTTCAAAAAATTTTGAAGGTCAAGCACCTTCATGAGTCCCTTGGACATCCGTGAATGTTGATGGGCTTGGAGATCAAAATTGTCCTGGTAGTCTGCCCAAAAATCTTCAATATCTTCTTCAAGCAGCGGGGATGCCTGGGGAAGTGTTGTGGAAATCTTGCCTAGAGGATCATAGTTATTTATGGTGTGGTGGAATTCCACCAATCCCAGGATTTTCAATTCATTATCTGCCTCCCTTGTTGCGGCAAGGCTGCACGTATAATTCCTGCATGAAAATGGGAATGGGACATTGATGACCTTCTTCAATGTGAAGAAGGTGTGCATGTCCATCATTTGTCGGCAAAACTCCAAAATAATGATTATGTCCCCACAATACCAAGGAAGAAGATAGGGCTTCCCAGAGAAGCCGGTCAAAAAATATAGGTGTGGTGTTGGAACTGAATAAAATAGTGGTCGTAAGTACTAACCAAGTTCATCACCTCCTACGATAACCAGTACCCAGAGTCCTGGGTAAGTGTTAGGATATTATCATAAATGAAATCATCATTTACCTGGAAAATTTTTAGGAAACTAAGTTCCCATTGTACTTGAGGATAATAATCCCATGGTGTTAACTAGCCCAGCCTATTTCCAAGTTCACCAACTGTCCCCAAACATGGAAAAGCTGGTCTTTGTTGGGCTAGTGCCCATAGCACATAGGATGCAATGTAGAACTTGGAACTCTGGATAACACCCTTTAGCTGCATGTCCTCATGGTTGGCTATAATGGCCGCCCAGTTGAAGGTTTGGCTATGAGTGGTGATGCAGTAAAGAAAGTAGTACATCCATGCTGAGAAATCCCAGGGATGGGGAAATCTAAAGATCCTGCATAAGAATATAATGCCCACCTAAATGGGCTCTTTGAAATCCCCATGGGGAATTTCCAACTTCATCCTTTTATGGTCCTTCTTTGGGGACTTCAACCATTGGCTATTGAGGTATTATTGGGAGACAAGTTCAGCTTCTTTGAACTCCTTCAATGATTTGGATCGGTTGATGATGGTGGACCCCTTGAACTGTGGAATCCCTAGCCCTGAGGCAAACTTTGCTGCATCCAGAGTGACAATTGTTGTTGGATATTGTAATGGTCGGGGACCGGCGAGTAAAAATATCTGAGTAGGTGCATTGTATAGTATTGCCAGTTTTTTTATTAATTTTGGTGAATTCATCGAACAAGGAAAGTACATGGCCTTTATAATGCCAGAGGTGGCCAAATGAGTAGCCATACTATCTCCGTCAGCCTTCAACCTGTAGATGGCTTGGATCAAGCCTTGCATTTTAGCCCAAAGTCTGGGCTCTGTGTCCGTTATTTATTAGACTTTAGAATCCACCTTGGATCCCATGAGAACACCCTCCTTCCGGTACTTGGAAGTGAGTGGCAGCTTTGCTAGCATCTTTTTAGCCTTGGTTTTTGTAGCCACCTGAGTGGAGGTGGTAGGTAGCTCCGGGCTATCAGGAGGGGTGATCACCTCAGACATCTTGATAACACAATCAACAACTTGCAAGACCAGAGAACCGTCAATACATGGTATAAAAATAATTTAGTAGAGTCTGGGGAAATCATCACCGTGTCACACCTGGCCAAAAAGTGGTTAGCATATATCAAAATCCCAAAATATTTAAGATAAATATGAGCCAGATTCTGATACACACTTGGGGACTCTGGGGTATTTGAACTAAATGGCAAAGATGGAATGAGGACCCAGGGACCTCGACACCCAGAGTCTGGAAGAACTAGTCATTGTCATGTCAACGTGACCAGTAGGAAATTGTACTCGGCTGACATGGGTTGTCACTTGGTCATGTGACAGGAGACATAAATCTCATTAATGATGACAAGTGGGTCGACATGAGGGAAAATTGAATGCCAGATGGGATGGGGTTTAAATTCCAACACATGGGAAATTAATCCCGCCATTAAGGTGACACAACATAGGAGAGAGAAAGCCACCATGGCTCGAACCAACGAGGTGCTGAGTTTGAACTGTGGCAACTCCATCTCGATGAGCTCAATAAAATGATTCAAGAAATAATGGGGCGCAATGAGCTCATCAAGAATGGAAGGATATACAAGAGGTATACAGACACTCTAAAATATAGAGCTGAGGCATATATATATGATTTACAAACATCTACACAATGTACAGAACCTACAAAGGCACTGAAGCTAACCTACAACAATGTATAACCTACACACTAAAATACAACTGCACAGAAGGCGGTCAACCTTTTGGTAGGGCCAACCCACCCACGGGAGGCAAACTGACAACAAACATAGAAATAAAAAATGAGAACAAAGTGAAAGAAAAGAAAACAAACAACGTGAAAACCACAACAAAAAAAAGAAAGATGGAAAACCAGAGAATGAAAACATAAACCAACCTGGAAATGTGAAAGAGGTGGATAAGATGGAGACTGAAAATGCTCTGCAATAGGTCTGCCTTCGAATGATCACAAGCCAATACCGCCAATCACCACCTAATTAGCCACTAAGCATAGGGAGAAACTTCACTGTTGAAACACCTTAATTATCTCAATATCACTCTGAATGCTCTAAGTGTTTTAATCGTGGTAGCTATGAAAATGACAGGTAACTTCTATTTATACCCCTAGGGTAAAAAAATAGGTTGTGCATTTTTGACAACTCCGGAAACCTCCAGACTCTTGGCCCGAGATTCTATGCAATCATACCTTCTCGCGAAAGAAGATATGATTGCATGGAATCCCAGAGTCTGGAATCTGACTTTGGCAAGAACAAACAAACTCCAGGACCGGGCCTGAAGACACAAGGGGGCAACAAAAAGAAAGACAAACCTCACGGGGGCAAATCCTGGAGGGAAAACAAAGGGAACCAAGGAAAATAAAGAAAGGAGAAAAAGCAAAAAAGGGGGACCCAACATTTTTCCTAGAAAATGTAGGGACGGGTATGCAGGGCATAATAAATGGCAACTATCTGGGATGAATGCCTTAGCACATTTGAGAAGTTCAGAATCTCTGGTTAGCAAAACTAGAATTATTCTTTTATTTGGATCATTTTGCTTGCATAGAGAGAGGTGTCTGAGAAAATCTGGTTCATCACTGATTCAATATTTTGGTCTTTCATCAATTGTGGAGTGTGTGCTTTGGAAGAAAACCAAGTCAATGACCTCTGAGAGAAGCAGGGAAGAGGCACTAAATGAGTCAAACCAAGGTCTTCCTATCTTGTGTGTTTTCCCCATATATCATAACTCTCCATTCTTTAGTTCTTTCCTTTCTTTTCTTTTCTCTCCTGAATGGGAAGGCGACACTTCTTTCACCTCAGACCTTAAGCTTAGCTAATTTATGAGGTGGTACTTCTTTTACCCTGCCATCCAGTTTTAAATCACCAAATAAGAGAGAATGTTCTAGACCTAGGATATTCTTAATGATTTTCAGAATTGGTCCAACAGTTAGTACAACTGATCTGCCCTCAAGGGGTCTAATTACTTGTTCCTTAGATTTTCTGTTAACTGATGTTGAGATTGCCAAGATGTGAACCAGATGAAGATTACCCATAACCTTTTACCATACTTACAAAACAACCCCAGAGCATGGAGAAATTCCACCAGGCTAACAATAGATTCCAAACTACCTGGGATACATAGGGCACCATTCTGAATACTAGATGTTATGCAAAGCATACTTGTCTACAAAGGGGAGGCAACATACAGGGAACCCAAAAAAAATAGGAGCAAACAAAAAGGAAAAGGAAAAAACAAGCAGAAAATACAATGAAAGGGCTACCCTGGAGGGCGGCCAGCAAGAAGCTACTTACAAGGCAAAGGTATTCCAAATGGAACACCGGGAGAGATATTTACAAGCGATAAATTTACATATAGTACAATTCCGGAAAAACTTACCAACATACCTCATTCAAAGTAGTTCTTAAGAAACTTACCATTGACGGGAAATGAAACGGCTTCTTTGGTCATAGTATTGAGGTGATAAGTGTTTTCCCCGTAGATCTCAGATATCAGATATGGTCCAAGCCAGAGCTACTAAAACTTGGTGTGCTTTTCTTTCTTTTCCCATGCCTTGTCCCACAAGAGGACTAGGTCTAAAGTCTGGAAGGCCTTATACTAGGCTCTTTAGTCAAACCATCTCTTCACTACTTCTTGATGATGCACAAAATGTTCAAGGGCTACGTCTCTTTATTCCTCCATTCACACCAAATTTAAGAGCTGAACCTCCATGATATTGTCTCGGTTGCTGAATTCCTGCATAAATTGTAAAACTAGGATCTTTAAGTTAATGGGGAATACTAGGTTTTGGCCATAAACCAGATGGAATGGGGATGTCCCTAGGGCTGCCTTAATTCAAATATGATCTACCCATAGAGTGAATCTTAGCTTTTGGTGCCAGTCCCAGGGGTTTTGTTCTAACAGATGCTTGATCACTTCTAGTAAATTTTTGTTAGTCGATTCAGCAACACCATATCCCTGGGAGTAATAGTTGTTGGAAAAATTTAGAGTGATCTTCTTTTCATAGGTCCATTCAAGTAATTGTGTTGAAGAAAATACTGAACCATTGTCACATACTATAGCAAAGGGCATTCTGAGTCTTGTGACGATGTTTTCTTCCATGAATTTTATGACTACATCTTCCGTGGTGTTTTTATAAGATATTGCTTTAGACAACCAGATGCAGTAATCGGTAGCAGTTAGAATGTATCGGTGGTTGGCAGATGAGTTGGGGTTAATTTCCTCGATAAAGTCAAATGCCCATTGGGCGAAGGGTCTAACTTCAAATATCGGCTGCAGAGGCATTGCCAGGTTTCTCTCATGATGTGTCATTGTTTGGCAGGTATGGCATCTTCTGACATGAGTGTAGACATCCTTGAAGATACAAGGCCAATAGTACCTAGCCCGGAGGAATTGGTGGGCAGTGGTGTCAGCTAAGCCATGTATGGTTCCAAACTACCCATGGAATTCTTCAATCATTTTCGCAGCTTGGTCCCTGTCTATCCCTTCATAATTCTTGCGAAAAAGCAGGCCATTTTTTATCATGAAGTGTGTGCTTTTCCATCATAGGGTGCAATGTTTGTTTGGGGGTAGCCCCTCCGGACACCTGTTATTTAAAAACAAGTATACCAGGTCGGTATACCAAGGGTCTTGAGTGATGGAATCCACGGTATAAGTTTTGCATTCAATCTTGGGAGTTCCTTCTGCCATCTCTCTACATAGTCCCTAGCCTCAGACTATATTCATGGGTTCCATTTCCAAATCGTACTCCTGGAGGATGGCCATCCATTTCCCCCATCTTTCACCCAATTGGATCTGCATCAGTAGATACTTGATAGCCTAGTCTGGGATGATTGCATGACTTTGCTCCGGAGAATATAGTGTTGGAATTTCTTCACAGCACGGACAAGAGAAAAGGCCTGCTTCTCCAAAGGTGAATACCAGACTTCAGCCTTTTTAAAGGGGGAGCTCATGAAAGCTATTGGTCATTCTTCCTATTCAAATTTCTGGGTCAGCACTACTACAACAGAATGTGGTGAGGCAAAGGAGTATATATAAAAAGGGAGGGAATAGTCTAAACTAGCCAAGACTGTGCCTCCACAATTTTTTGCTTAATCTAGGCAAATGCCCGCTTTGCCTCTAGACTCTACTCAATCTTAGTGTCTTTCTTCATCATTTCTTTGAGTGGCTTCACAATCTCGGTGAATCCGGTGATGAACCACTGGAAAAAAATGATCTTCCCAAAGAAAGATCTCATTTCCTTCTTGTTGTCGGGCACCTATAGATTCAACAACACTTCAACTCTCTTAGGGTCAATGGATATACCCTTCTTGGAGACAATATGCCCAAGCAGCTTCTCTTCAGTGACACCAAATATACATTTCTAAGGGTTGAGGGATATTCCATACCAGCATCATCTCTCACAAATTTGGGAGAGGTGGGCAAAATGGTCATGCCTATCCTAGGAAAAGACGGTTAAATCATCCATGTAGATGATTATACACTGGTTCACTAGGCCTTCGAACGCAATGTCCATAGCCTTCTAAAATGTGGCCCCTACGTTGATCAGGACAAAGGGCAATCTCTGGTAGGAAAACATTCCCCGCTTGGTGGTAAATGCCATTTTATCTCTATCCTCACACTTAACCATGAATTGGTTATACCCAGAGTACCCATCCAAGAAGGACATCATTTGTGATCCATTCATGATTTGCAATACCTCATCCAACAAGGGGAGAGGGTGATTATCTTTCTTGGAAGCTTTGTTTAAATTTTAGAAATCTACGCATAGGCAGATCTCGCCACTTTTCTTCCACACAAGGACAAGGTTGGCAACCCATGTAGTATGCCAGATTGGAAAGATTATCCTGGCTGATAGTAGTTTTTAACCTCTTGATGAATCAGAGGCTCGATCAGTGGGTTGACCGGTCATTGCTTTTTTCAAAAAGGCTTAGCATCAGGTTTAAGTGGGATAGTATGAGTCATAATGGATGTATCATAGGTTTCAAAGTCCTCATACCCCCATGCAATTTCATCAATGTATTCTCGGAGAACCGCAAGAATATTCTCCTTCTCCTCTAGGGAGAAGGAGGTGCCAATGTGTATCATTTTCTCTTCACCAGGCTGGCCGATGTTGACTTTCTCAAATTTTCCTCCCTTAGAGGAGGATGATATCTTTTCCCAGCCCTGATGGTCTGAGTCAAAGATTCATTCAAGTGCGACTATCCCCTTAGGGATGGTGTTGGTTGGTAGGTCCATGATCCCATCATCTTCATCACCTTGTCCAGTATCATCGTGATCTCTCTCCTCCACTATCTGGTCCTCAAAGACACCAACGTTGGCCATAAAAGCTAGGATATGCTGATTATCTTCAAAAACCTAAAAATGGGTGACATTGTCTGGGATGGATGGGGTGGGGATCATCTCAACGGAAAATTTCCAAAGTCAAGAGCCATCCATTGGCTCTAGTGTGCTGTTAGAAAGAGCGAGGGAATCTGGGACATAATTCCATCTTCGGGGAATAAGTTTGATGCCAAAGGCATCAAAATATTTGATAAGGCTCCATGCTTGGTTGCAGTATGTAGCCAGCCTTTTATCATGACAAGTGTATTGGCTCTGGACTTGCTTAACGATCAACTCTTAATCACCTAGGGCCTAGAGGCAAGTGATTCTTTTCCTTAGTGCAAATAGGAGTCCAAGGACCAAGGCCTCGTACTTCATGACATTATTCATGTAGTTGAACTACAGCCTATAAGATGCAAGGAAGGATTTTCCCTATGGATTGTTCAATTCCACTCTAGCTCTGCAACCTTGTTTAGACTGGAACCCATCAAACTTTAAGGTCCACAAGTCGTTATTCATTGTCTGGGGCTGGGAAGACAAAGTGGTCTCTGTATTATCTCTAGGAGGATTGGGAGGAGTTTCCTCTAGCTCTAATGGCACGTGGGTGAGGTTTTCCCTCAGAGAGATTTGTGGTTGAGATGCTTGAACCAGTGACACCATGGGGGTTCTGCTAAGGGACTAACTGGGCTGAGGCATGCTTGCTTTATGTTTCTCTTCTTGAAAGTTATCAATGTGCCGGGTAGCAACAAAGAGACAAGGCTCACACTCTAATTCTGAATGTTTCTGATAATGTACCCGACACTAGGTGCCTAACAAGAGTGTAGCAGGGGTTGCTATACTCATTTGTGAGTCAACCTCACCCCTTAGTTTTTTGTCCAAGTCCTGGGTTCTCTAGGAAACTATGGGATCTTCCCTAGGGGGTGAAATCAAATATCAATATTTCTAGGGGTTGGTACACCCCGGGGAAAGTCTTAGAGAAGAGGACTTCATTTACCCTCCCAAATTTGGTGAGGGCCTATTTCATTCAGGGCTCACTTTCAACCCAGATCTGGTTAGATTCCCCCTCCCAGGGGAGCCACAAGTGGGAGAATTCAGTGGAGAAATACCCATTAAGGGACTTAGACCAATTGCGACTTAGTAACATCCCATAAGTCTTCGGGATATCCACCACTTGGATGTCAATCATGCTGACTATCCTGGGGTCTTGGATGAGCTGAATCTAGGTGTTCTTCAACTCACCCACCATTTTTACAGTAGTTTTATCTAGTTGGATTATTACAGTGTTAGACAGGGTGGGGCAGAATCTGAGCTTCTAGCATATGGATAAAGGCATGATGTTGCCTGAAGCCCTAGAATCTACCAAGCAATTATGTATATTCTTCCCTTGTATGTTCAGTCCAAGTAGGAAGAGAGGATCTTTAGTATTTCCCTGGAAGACAGCTACATTGGCATCGTCAAAACTGATAGTCTTTGGTGGGCGACTGACGGCTTCCAGGTATCCCAAGAACTTTAGAAGAAACTTCTTCTACTTGGGATAGTTCAATAAAACCTCCATCAAGGTCATGGAGGTGGTAGTTCAATCCAACACCTTCATGATATCAAACCTTCCCCCAGGAATTGGTGGCTTCCCTTGGCTAGGTCCTTAACTTGATTAGAGCTAGGGCCTTTTGGAGGGACAGATTGATCAGTCACGTTGTCCCAGGGAGGGGTGTCCTTGGGAGGCGTAGGTGTATAAACTGGTCCTTTACTAGCCTGACTCCAGGTGTTGTATGGAGTCTGTGGGTTGGTGAAGGCATTGGCCTCAAAGGCTTAAATATATTTATCAAAGAACCCTTGTAGATAGGGCTCTTCTTCGTCTCCCTTGTCTACTCCAAAGAAGATAGTCTCATAGGTAAAGGCACTATGAGTGGGCTCTTGTACATATGTTTCTGGGGGTGGTGGATCAGTAGATTATTTCCTATCTGACTGGGAGATAAAGATGACCTTCTCCAGGGTGGCACAGTTCACCTCAGAATGAGAGCCGATGTCATGTAATCTACACCAATTAGTCATCAACTAGAAGTTTGAAAATTGTATAGAATGGCTGGGTCTAGCGCTACCCTGATTAGTGTTCTGGTTTAGAGGAGGACCTCTGGTATTAGTGTTTTTGCTCCATTGCTGTTGGTTGGGCCGAGGCCCATTGTTGTAATTCCTTCCACTGGCATTGGTATTTCATTGGTCAGAGAAAATGTTTCCCCTCAGGGAATTGAAGTTGTGGGGTGCAAATGACCCCGCCTTCAGCTGCCCCATGTCCATAGTTAGCGAGAACAATAATCGCCAGAGAGATTCGAGTTTGGCGGTCAGCTAGCTATTTGTGTCACAATGTGATGGTTGTTGTTGCTAGTTCCCTGGGAAAGCAGCAAAATTCACTTGAGTTGAGGGTGACAATCATCTAGCCACGGATGACTGAGAGAAAGGCACTCAAGAAGGTTGTGTCTCTAGTTGTTGCATCTGTTGTGGCTAGTTCTAGGGAAAGGACTCCAGACCCAGTGTTGTCTGAACTTGAGATGGATATACGTACTAGGCTTGCTGGTCTATCAGTGGTGGTGGGGTTGTGGTGATTACAAGGGCATTTATTGCCTAATTGGGGTTATATCCCCTAGCGTAGGAAGTTCCACTTGGTGCCATGTTGTAGGGTAAGTTTTTCCCAATCCCACCCGGGGCTTTGTTCAAACCACAGGACAATTCCAAGGCTAGGTTGTAAACCTTCACCAAAGTATCCCGGTCACCAAGGGTGGTAGTTCTCTAAAGGAGAGTAGAAACAAAAGGTTCCATTGCATTCAGGTAGGTCTAGATGGTTACATCAGTGGATGGGATGAAGGGACCCATGCACCGCTTCAAGGCATGTTGGAACCAGTGGTTAAATACTGCAAGGGGTTCGTTCAATTCCTTCCTAATGGAGATGAACTGGCTGTGGGATCACACTGGGTCCACATGTACGCAAAAGGATACCAAGAAGGCATCCTCCATCTCCTACCAACTATCGATTGAGTTGGTGGGTAGGTTGAGGTACCAGTTCAGCTAGTACTGTCCCAAGGACAAAGGGAACATCTGGGTCGCAACATCTTCATGTTGGATCCAGTGTCAGTTCATGGCATCTTTGTATGCCTGTAGATGCTCTTCTACGATTTGTGAGCCTAGATGATCATATCGGGCACAAATCTTCTCCAGGTGTGAAGGGAGATCGTGAGTAGCACCCAGAAAATATCCCATCAGGGACCCGGTGTTTCCAAAATATGCAGCCATCGGGGGTGTTGGGTTTTGAACAGATTGAAATTTACTCCCCAGGATAGTCTGGGAGGGTTGGGTATTCTAGGATGTGCTAGATTCTTGAATGATGGTAGATGGCTTGGCTTTTGGGGTTTGTTTCTTTTGAGCGAGAGGCTCAAGTTCAACAAACCTTCTGGGATTGGGAGCTGATCTAAGGATTCTTTCAAATCTCACAGGCAAAAATGACCCAATCCCACTGAAGGTATAATTCCTAAAACTATGGCTCAGGGAACCCTTAGGTGGTGTGAAATCTAAATCCTCAGAAGGGGATGAGCTCATGCCCTCCTTCTAGCGCCAGTTTATGTTAACGGGCCTTTATGACCAGGTTTGCCAATAGATGTAAGTTGTCACCGAATACCGAGGTACTGGGAAAATTCGCTTGTAAATGTTTTCCAGAGAAATGAGATTCTCCGAGCCTTCAAGCACCAAGAGTCGGGTCTCGACAGTGTGGGGGCTCAGTTGGGAATGTGACTATTTTGTTCTGGGGGATAGCTGGTTATCTTGGCTCGTCTACTCCAGGGATTTAGGTAAGTGAGGCTTCCTGCAAGCATTTGCTAGTTACCAAATAACTTCAAAAGATAAATTTGGGTTAGAAATATTTCATCTACTTATAGTTTATGCAAAACATTCAAAACATCAACCATGCTCTAACATGCTACACTAAATACTGAATAAACATAGAGCCAGCAGTTCATACTTATCCAATAGCAAGGGAAAATAAGGTCATTAATCTAGTTAAAACATTAGAGCAAGGGACATAAGGAACATACAACACAAAAAGGACATTAATCTAGAGATCAGAATGCTAACAACATCATTGAGAGAATCCTTCCTTCTTCATTAACATGTTTCCAGCTAGCACTGGTGCATACAATAATGACAGCTCCAAGGGAGCATCCAACTACCAAGAACTTCTAACAACTAAGGAGCATTGAGCTCTACAACTTAGAACTGAAAAATTGAAAGTGCTATAGCTATGGATTACAAAATCATCAATTTTTCTGACCCTTGGAATGGGGTCGAGCTTATTATTTATACACAAGTTTGCCCTAATATTAACCTAACTTACTTTACACTTCAAGCAATATAATACAATTTCTGGTGGTTGGTACTACCTGCACCACACTACAAAGACCTTGAGACAGAAATGGTTTGACATGTCAGAAGAATAAGATAAGAAATGAGGAGTGGATAAATCAGCCTAAAGAAGAGAGTCGGAGGGAGACAAGAAGAAATCCGATCCCCTAGGGATTGAGGCTACATACCTCATTAATGAAAAAGTGGCTCCCTGTCTCCGATGCGCCAGGTGTTATGTTGGAGAAAGGCCTTGGGGAGACCACCTGTCAGAACCTTCTTGTCAAAATGATGTGCCTTGTTGGAGTCACTCACCATCTGACATCCTTATTAACTGCCTTGAAAGTGACTGGTTGGCTTTGGAAATTGGGACACAGGACACTTTAAAGAATTCAAGAATATTGGATCTAGGACTCCGAGATCCAGAAGCTTGCACCCCCAAAGAATAAAGAATACCACTAATGCATGGTTGATGGAATTCTCTAGACTCTAGAGAACCTTATTGTTCCTTACTATTTTTGAATGTCTCCAACACCTGGGTTATGCCTTCTTCATCCATGTCTTTAATACTGTCTCATCAACTACGTACAACCTCCAATTTTTCCTTAATATCTCTTGCCCCATTTTAGAATTCATCCACCATCTTCACAACATCATGTGCCTGGATCATCATCTTGGATAGTCTTGATAACCTTCCCTGGTCAAAATCTCTGGCAACCAGATACAGGGATTCCATCCATTCATCAAATTTACTGAGGACATAGTCCTCTGGGGTGCACGTCTTGGTGGTGAAGGGATCAACTTGTGATACTCCAACCACAAATGCCTGAAATAGGCCTATGGGACATTGGGCCGCAGTCACCTTTTCTTCAAGGCCTTAACTAGTTCCTTGCATACCTTAATTTTGACGCCAAGTCTTGAGTACTAGGCCTGGAGGGAATCATATGATTTGTCTCCCAAAATTCTGGCCTCTGTGGCCGCTTCTTCTTCGATGT
Organism: Thuja plicata; assembly: GCA_018584345.1. Lineage (NCBI taxonomy): Eukaryota > Viridiplantae > Streptophyta > Pinopsida > Cupressales > Cupressaceae > Thuja > Thuja plicata. Next base: position 493,084 of record MU227592.1, on the reverse strand, counting down.
TACAAATTTCTTCCAACCTAGCCTTCCACTTTTCATACTTCTCTAAGTCTTGCTCCCATACAAGAGCGGAGCTATTTTCTTGGCTAATAATGATGTCGATCTGATAAAGATCTGGGAGGGATGTCGCTAGAAATTGTCTTATGGAAACTACTTTCTCGGTGGCCCATCCATCTACAACTTGCACCTTCTTCTTCATGGCCTAGACAGGATCTAGGTTGCCCTGCGTAAGCATCAATCTGGAGGAAGAGGTTTCTGGGTGGATGTCAGCCAAAGGATGTGTAATTTCTACCAGAAGTGTGAGGAGATTTGCATTGGTTTCTCTTTCCTCCTTCAAATTCTGACCCTGTTTGACATACCGGGCCTCCACTGCTTTGATGGCCTCTCTCAGCAGGTTCAATTCACCCTACTTATCTCTTCTCCCCAATGCCACTTCTGTGATATTGTAATCTTTGGGCCTTATGGCCACTACATCTGCATCTGGAGGATGTGTTGCGATAGTTGCAACTATGTTTCCCATCGGACCAGTCCAGAGGGTATGGACTATCTGTGCCTTCTTAGGCTTCTGAGCCTTTGCATTTTAGGCCATCATTTCATCCAAGGAGAGTGGAATGCTTGATGTGACTGACGGGGCCTTTCTTTTTCTTGACTCTACTAGCCATTGGGGTGGCTAGGATGGCTCTACTATTAAGACTTGGGCATCTGGACCTTTTTTAGAATTAGGTAGCATGCTCCCGGGATGTATAGTGTCATCGGGCTCTTTTCCTTTATCATGTTCCAGTTCTCGCTCTCCGGAGGCCTCCGTATTTTCCACCATGTTGGCATCCTCTGTTGTGATATTCAGAACTTCTTCTTTGACATTGATATTGCTTGTATCTTCAGGGACTTCCTCGTCCCTCCTGGCATCAGTAGATCCAACATTTACATTCTCTAGGACTCCCCAGTCATCCTGTTGCTATTGTTCTTCAGCTTCATTGGCCTCATCTACTAGAATATTTTCCTCTATTGGAACATCTTCTGGAGGTGGGTGGGGTCTCTGGCCAAAGTTTAACAATGCGGTCATTGTTACTACCTCACCAAATGTGCTCTGAGGCACTTGATCACCCTGAGTAACCGAAGACGTCTAGAGCATGATGAATGGGGGTATAGTTGATCTCATAGGTCTGATTTCCCCAATCATCGGCTGCTCATTTGTGGGTTTCCTTGGTGTATCTTTGGTCTCTTAGATCGGTGTCCTCTCCCGCTTAGGCTCCTTTTGTGTTTCATGCCAGGCCTCCTATTCTGATGTAACTTCTTCTTCTGGGACTTCCTTTGCTGTGGGGATCTCTTCTTTATCTTGAGCGATAATCTCTTCAACCACATGACCAATATCCTCATGCAAATTCATGATTTCATCCACCCCAAACACATCATCAAAATCATCGTGTGGGGGAGGGATGTTAGGAATCTTCTCATGTTCAGGGGAATCCGAACTGACGTTAACTGTAGGCATATCTGGCATACCGGGACTAGCGGTCATGCTTGGGGTGGGGGTCACCTTTTTCTTCTTCTTTCTCAGCAATGGGACCCTGGTCTCCAAAATACTGGTAGACTTTGCCTCAACGAAAGTCTATCTACTCATCATCATAGCCAACGACGGGGATCCTGCTGGGCGAGCATACACCATTGGAGTTATGAGGAAACCAGAATATATCTGTGTGCTTATTTACTGACTGGCCAACCTCACTGACTCCATTTTTGCTATAGTTGTACCATTAAAGGGGTTGGGCACTGGGGAGGTACTTTAGCCAGAGTTCCCTCCTTTTCTTTCCCCTTACTTGTGCTAAGTCTGGTGGTGGTGGAAGATGGAGTGGCCTTTTAGATAATCAGTCCCTTTTAGGTGCTTTTGGGACACACCCAGGAAAAATATTTATGACTGGCCTCCAAAATCGGGTGGCATACTCCCTCAATCGTTAAGTCTTCTGGGGTGGCCCAATCCACTAGAGGGAGAGCCAACTTATCTAATCCTTGTCCTTTGTATGTTGGGTCCTCCAGTGGCCCATCATCTAAAAAACCCTTCAGAAAAGTCCAAATGTCAAGCACCTTCATGAGTCCCTTGGACATCCGTGAATGTTGATGGGCCCAGAGATCAAAATTGTTCTGACAGTCTGCCCAAAAATCTTCAATATCTTCTTCATACGGCGGGGACGCCCGGGGAAGTGCTGTCACAATCTTTCTTAGAGGATCATAGTTCTTTCTGGCGTGGTGGAATTCCTCCATTCCCAGGCTTTTCAATTCATTATCTGTATCCCTTGCTGCGGCAAGGCTGCACGTATAATTCCCGCATGAAAATTAGAATGGGACGTTGATGACCTTCTTCAATGTGAAGAAGGTGTGTAGGTCCATTATCTACCAGTAGAACTCCAAAAGAATGATTTTTTCCCCACAATACCTGGGAAGATAGGGATTCCTGGAGAAGCTGGTCACCCGAATGTAGGTGTGGTGTTGGAACTGAATAAAATAATGGCCGTAAGTACTGACCAAGTTCCTCACCTCCTTCAATAATTGGTACCCAGAGTCCCGGGTAAGTTTTAAGATATTATGGTAAATGAAAGTGTCATTCAACCAATAGAAATTCAGGAAACTAAGTTCCCATTATACTTGGGGATAATGATCCCATGGTGTTAACTGGCCTAGACCATTTCTAAGTTCACCAACTGTTCGTAAACCTTGAAAAGCTGGTGTTTGTTGGGCTAGTGCCCATAGCACATAGGATGTCATGTAGAACTTGGAACTCTAGACAATGCCCTTCACCTGCGTGTCCACATGGTTGGATATAATGGCCACCTAGTTGAAGGTCTGGTTGCAAGTGGTGATGCAGTAAAGAAAGTAGTACATCCACGCTGAGAAATCCCAGGCAGGGGTCAATCTGAAGATCTTACATAAGAATATAATGCCTGCCTGAAGGGGCTCTTTGAAATCCCTGCGGGGAATTTCCAACTTCATCTTTTTATGGTCCCTCTTTGGGGACTTTAGCCATTGGCTATTGAGGTATTATTGGGAGACAAGTTTAGCTTCTTTAAACTCCTTCAACAATTTGGATCGGTTGATGATGGTGGACCCCTTAAGCTATGGAATCCCCAGCCCCGAGGAAAAAGTTTTTACATCCAAAGTGATAATTGTTGTTGTATATTGTAATGGTCAGGGATCAATGAGCAAAACTATTTGAGTAGGTGCATTTTTACAGTATTTTTAGTTGTCATATTAATTCTGTTGATTGCACCAAACAAGGAAAGTTTGCGACCTTTATAATGCCGAAGGCGGCCAAATGAGTAGCCATACTATCTCTGCCGGCCTTCAACCTCTAGATGGCTTTGATCAAGCCTTGCATTTCAGCCCAAAGTTTGAGCTTTTTGTTAGTTATTTCTTGGACTTTGGAATCGACCTTGGATCCCATGAGAATGCCCTCCTTCGAGTACTTGGAAGTGAGTGGTAGCTTTGCTAGCATCTTTTTAGCCTTGGCTTTTGTAGCCACCCGAGTGGAGGTGGTAGGTAGCTCCAGACTATCAGGAGGAGTGATCACCTTAGACATCTCGATCACAGAATCAACATCCTGCAAGACTGGAGAAGCATTAATACATGGTATAATAATAATTTAGCAGAGTCTGGGGAAATCATCACCGTGTCGCACCTGTCCAAAAAGTGGTTAGCATATATCAAAATCCTAGAATATTTAAGATAAACATGAGCCAGATTTTGATACACACCTGGGGACTCTAGGGTATTTGAACTGAATGGAAAAGATGGAATGAGGACCCAGGGACCTATTATGCCCTACATTCCCATCCCTACATTTTGTGTACAAAATGTTGGGTCCCCCTTTTTGCTTTCTGCTTTTGGCCCTTGCCTTGTCTTTTTCCTTTGTTTTCTTTGTTTTCCTTCTCCGGGGTTTTCTTCCCTGCGGTGTTGTTTATGTTTTTGTTTTTGTCTCTCATATCTCCAAGACCCGGTCCCAGAGTTGGTCATCCTTTGTCAAGAGCCAAATTTCGGACTTCGGGATTCTTTGCCACAATGTCTTCTTTTTGTAAGAAGGTATGGTTGCATGGAATCCCCGGGCCCAGAGTCTAGAGGTCTGTCTGTTCGGAGTTTGCGGAGGGAAAGTTAACTTACTTTTTACCATGGGTATAAATAAAAATTACCTATCATTTTCACAATTACCGTGATTAAAACACTTAAGAAATTTGAGCGATTTCAGAGCGATTTTACAATGATTTAGCGAGAATCTAGTGCGAACCATTCCGAGCTGTTCTAAACAATTGTGGGTGGTTTGTGGTGGTAAGTGGTGATCATTTGATGGTAGGGGCGGTTGCAGGGAATTCACGGCATGAGTTCCTTTCCTTTCCCTTCTCCATTTTTAGGTTGGTGCCTTCTTTCCTCTCTATTTTCCTACTTTTGGTTTTTGTCTGGTTTTTGTGTTGTTTTGCGTTTCTATTTTGTGTTGAGTTTCTTTCTGGTTCACCACCCATTGGTGGGTCATCTTTACCAGAGGGTTGTCTGACCTCTGTGCAGATGTAGGATAATGTGCAAGTTTTAGATGTTTTGTACATTCTCTAGTCTTGTAATTAGCTGCTCTATGTTCTGTACATATGTATATTCGGTATATATTGTTGTATATCCCTCTGCTTGTCATGTATATGTCCTTCAGCTCTGCTTAGGTTAGGTGTATATTCTGTGTATATTTTTTTGGTAGTTCATCAAGCTCGCCGTGCTGCATTTGTTTCCTATTCCTAATTTACAAGCTCACTCTGAGTAGAATACCGCCTGGTTGAAACTCGGCTCTCGGCCAGTTTCAACCAAGTGGTTTTCTCTCTCCTTCGTAAACTAGCCTATCCTTCATTTATGCCCCATGCATGCATTTAAATTTGTCCAAGTGGCCTTCACTTTTCATGCATTCGGACAGTTGGCTCTGCCGCCGTCACTATAACTTCCATTTATTGCCCAGCCACGTGACATCCACGTAGGTCTGATGACTCGCTTTTTGCGCACACCTTCCAACGGTTAGTTTTCTAGACTCTGGGTCTCTTGCCATCACCCAACCCACATCTTGCCTTTACTAAGTGTGATGAGACCCCCGAGCTCGGATATTGGTTAAATTTCCAAGTTTGCAAAATATATATATACTTTTCAAGATTTTTGAGCTAAGCTAACTTTTCAGGGAAAGCAAGCACCACAGTGGTAAGATCTCCGGACCCTGGAATAATATTTATTTATCTATTCTGATGGTTGCCTTGCCTTGCAAGTTTTTGGAACAACATAATTTCATCATGTCTGAAGCTTTTGCATCTTCACCACATGGGAGTCTGGAACTTCCTTCTATGATGGTTACCAGAGCAGCCGTTAGGTCCAAAATAGAGAAAGCTCTGGAGAAACTACTCCTGAACATGAAATACGTAAAGGAAGGAATTGTCATGGGATTGAAGATTGAGTCCAAAGTTCAATTCATTACCGACACCAGCATCGAGACATGGCTCGAGATGCAGGCCTTGGTGAAGATGATGTACATTCAGTGACAAGCCAGAGATCCATTGGCCATTAAAATCAGGAATTCTAGGATCCTCGAGGCAGCTTGCTTCCCGTGCTTGGTGTAGTCACCAGAGCTTATTCTTACACTTGCATCACACTACAATATATCCATCTAGGCCATTATGCTCGCAGCCCCAGAGCCAACCGGGTATCCCACCCCTATGATGTCTCTCGATGCCGCAACTTTTCAGATGGGGTTGGGGATTCCTCAATTTGATAGGCTAGCTGTAGTTACCAGATCAGATGCCTTGGCATAGTTTAAGCAGTTGGAGGAAGCGGCCCGTATATATATGAATAATCATTGGCTCAAGACCCCAAAGAGGGATCCCAAGAGGATGAAGCTAGAAATCCCCAGGTCTGAATTCAAGGAAAGCATCCAAATGGGGATGATAGCATTATGCCGGGTCTTTGGGAAACAACATGCCCAAGAATTATCTAGGTGGATGTATTACTTCTTTCTTGGTATTAGCACAGGCGGGGAGTATTTTGACTGGGCTGCCATAATTTCTAATCACGTGGATTTCCAATTCCTTCAGATGGCCCAAAAGAAGAAGTTTTATATGACTTCCTATGTTCTCTGGGCCCTAGCACAACAGTGACCGCACACCAATGGGTTACAGAAGGCGTACTCAGGATAGATCCCAGCCAGAAATCCCCTTGGGATCATTTTCCATAGATTTAATGGGAAGCCAGTTTCCCCAGTTTTTGCCAAGTAAATGACGCTTTCATTTACTACAACCTACTCACACCCACCCAGGATGCAAGATACCACCTATCTACAAAGGTGATGGATTTGGTCAAGAGCTATGGCCATTATTATATATAGTTCCAACAAAATACATACATAAGGGTAACCGACTTTTCTGGGAAACCCTACTTGTTACCCAAACATTGTGGGAACAAGATAATTCTCTTAGAATATTGCAGGCAGATAATGGAGCTGCATGCATTCTACGCCTTGAAGAAGGTAACAAAGATTCCATTCCCAATCACTTGTCAGAATTATTCATGCAGTCTGGCTGCCGCCAAAGAAGCAGACAATGAGCTTAAAAGCTATAACTTGGTAGAATTTTACTTGGCGCGGAAGCATTTTGATTCGCATGGCAAAATCACGTCGGCACTTCCCCGGGCATCAGAGCCCCACCAATACCACATGGAAGACTTCTGGGAAGATTTCCAAGATGACGTGGAGGTCTAGAGCTGACACTACATCAGGATGACCGCAGGGATGATGAAAAGATTGAAGCTCTAGAGATTTCTGGAGGACTTCTCAGACGTCGGCTCCATAATAGATCCCCAGTACAAAGAAAAGGGGATTGATAAGTTGGCCCTCCCACCAGTTAACTGGGATGCCCAGGAGGGGCCCACCATTGAAGAGTTCACCCGCAACATGGTCGAATGTAGCCACGCCTACTTTAAGAAGGTGTGCCTTGGGAGTGTCTATCGGGCTGCCCAGCCAATACCAAAGATAACCCCGGGGGCCAGGACTTCTTCACAAGGAGGAGATAAAGGAAAAGGAATAATGGAGACTCTAACTGTGCAAGAGGTCCCCATTAGGGAGAAATTGCAACAATCACTGGCAGCCTCCCATTAGATGAAAGATAAATTGATCACACGGCTGGCTACTCCGGTACTCATGACCGGACCAATTCGTCCTCCCTCCTCCCCTTCACTAGAAGCCTTAATATTTAAGGCAATGGGGGTGGATCCAGAAGAAAAAGAAGTATTAAGGGATGCAGGGCCACCCTTAGTCACTAGGAGAAAGAAGAGGCTTAACCAAAAGCCCAAGGCAGAGCCGGAGCTAGGGATGCCCCAGATCCCACAAGTTGAGATCCTTTCCTCTGATTCCCCGGAGCTAGAGAGGGAACCCAAGTCTGCTGATGTCCCGACCAATCCTTCCCCGTAGGATGAATTTGATGATGTCTTCAGAATCAACGAGTTCGAGAATTTACAGGGCGACATTGAGTAGACAGAGGTTGAAGTCCCAGAATAGGAAGGAGCTCCAGAACAAGAACCTGCGCAAGAATAGGAGGAGCAGATAGAGGAAGAGAAAGAAATAGAACAAGAGATTGCCTCCAAGGTCCCAGAGATGCAGGACACGGGAGTGGACCGACAAAAGAAAAGTGAACAAATGGCATCTACTGAGGGAACCAAACCTTCGGGAATAACCATAACCTCAGCCACCATGTTCCAAGCGCTACTCCCAAAGGTTACATTTGGGGAGGTAATCACTACGGCTCAAACACTAAATCATGGCCCGATACTTCCCCCATTACTGAAAGATGTACTCATGGAAGAGGACACCCCAACAATAGAGGCTAAGAAGGAACAACAACATGAAGAGGAGGAAACCTCGGTGCAACCGATGAGGACCCAAACATAACCAAAGATACAGATGATAGGGAAGAAGAAATAAATGTCACTAGGAAAAATGTTGCCAATGAAATAAAAGATACAGGGAAGGAGCTGAGAGAGACCTGTACCACTGAAGAGGAACAGAAGCAAGATGTCAGGGAAGAACTAAAGGAACAAACTTTGGCTAATAAGCCACCCTTGCCGCCACAGTGGTTAATAGAAACTAAGAAAAGGAAGGCCCCGCCGACTCCCAAAGCTCATCTCTCCTTGGTCGAGATGATGGCTCAGGCCCAGGAACTACCAAAGGCCAAGAAAGCCCAGATGGTTCATACTCTTCGAACCGAGCCAGGCGGAGAAATAGTTGCAGTGGTGGCAACACCTCCCCCAGAGGCTGACAAAGCAACCACCAAGGCCAGGGATTATAATATAATAGAGATATCACTAGGAAAGAGGGGAAAACAGGGTAAGATACACCTGTTAAAAGAAGCGGCTAAGGTAGTAGAGGCCCGTTATGAAAAAGAGGCCCAAAGGCTCAAGGCAGAAAAGGAGAAAAGTGAAAACCTTATGGGGTTGCTAACTGAGCTGGCCTAGCCCATCAATGCTATTCTTCTAGAGGCCTCTACATCTGATGCACCACTACCGCAGAGTGACATAGATTCATTGCGGGCGATGAAGAAGAAAGCCTAGGTTGTCGACGAGTGGGTCGCTCTACAGTTGGGAAATATCCGGTGTTTCCTGGTGTCCACCCTCTTGGACTTATATGCGGCTTGGCATGTCCTGCATCAAGCCAAAACCATTATCAACATATGGGAGGGTGACATCAAAAATTATGAGGCGTGGAAAGTAGAATTTGAAGAACTCCTTGGCCTTGGGGAGGAGGTGGTTTCTAAGTCTGGAATTTCGGAGGAAGAGTCAATCAATTTTGTGAGGACCCAACACTCAAGACTTGAGCTCACATTGGGGGTAATCAAGCAACTGGTGGGGACTCTACGGGAGAAAATCAATGCAGTACAATATTCTTTCAATTTATATAAGTCTTTTGTCACAATGGTCTTCGGAGCTGACCCATTCAGCACTAATACTTGCACGTCAGAGGAGTATGTCCTGGAGAAGTTTGATGAACTGATGGAATCAAGGTATCAATCCCCAGAGGGAGTAGATGGTGTCCAACTATTGAGAATAACTTGTATGGTACTTATTGGCCATGATGCAGAAAAAATGATCGATGAATTTAAGGAAAATGTTCCAGACCTGGGGGAACAGATTGAGGTGGCTAAGTACTGACGGGCTGGTCCTAAAGAGATTGATGAAGATGGAATCTCTCGTCTCCTCCAGAAATTCAATGACAATAAGCAAGAATAAAGATTCTTCGGGGACCAAAGAAAACCTAAGTCTTTTTGTATTCTTTATTCTTTCAAAATGTAAGTTCCCAGATCCCGGAGTCCCGGATCCTATATTTTGTATTCTTTCAGTGATCCAAGTCCTGGTCCCCAAGACCGACCGGTCACTTTCAAGTAGTTAATAAAGGTTTTCAACGGTTGTTAGAGGGTAGGTAGCTACATCCAGGCACATCAGATCGACAAAGGGATTTCTGAATAATGATCTTCTTGAGGCTCCGCTTTTGATGTACACCTGGCACATTGGAGACAGAGTGCCACTTTTCTCATTTATGAGGCATGTAACCTCGATCCCCAAGGGATCGGATTTATTCCTTCTCTTTCTTGGCTCTCTTTTGAAGGCCAATTCTTCCATTCCACCTTCTTGTCTTATTCTTGTGACATGTCAGACCAAGGCTGATTCTTCCATTCCACCTTCTTGTCTTATTCTTCTGACATGTCAGACCTTCTCCATCTCGAGGTCTTTTTTAAAGTGGTGCAGGTAGTACCGGCCACTGGATATTATATTTTATGACAAGATGTAAAATAGGGTTAGGGTTAGGGTTAGAAGGGAAATGTGTATAAATAGCAAGACCGACCCTATTCCAAGGGTCAACAAAATTGATGATTTTGCAATCCATAACAATAGAAAAGCAGTATTTTCATTTCTCAGTTGCAGAGCTCAATGCTCCTTGGTCTTTAAGCTTTTAGTAGATAGATGCTCCCTTGGAGCCACCATTGTACCACACACCAGTGCTTGCTGTAAGGAATGTTAATGAAGAAGAGAGAGTTCTTGCAATGACGTTGTTGGAACTTTGTCTTCTAAGTTAATGGTATTTTATGCTTAATGTTCTTCATGTCTTCTGCTCTGATACTTTAAGTAGATTAACGACCTCCTTTCCCTTTCTACCGATAAAATATGTACTGATGGTTGTGTGTTTCTTCGGTATTTAGTAGAGTATATCAGAGAATTATTGATGTATTGAATGTTTAAACATAACTATAGGTAGATGAAATATTTCTAACCCTGCAGGATCTTTTTCAATTTATTTGCTAAGTGTAAAGTGCTTGGAGAAACCCCACCTTCCTGAATCCCCAGAGAGAACGAGTTGAAGAAACTAGCTATCCCCCTCAAAAAATAGTTACATCTCCCAACTGAGCCTCGCACCGTTGAGACCTGACCCTCAGGTGCTTAGAGGCCCGGGGAATCTCATTTCCCCAGATAACCTTTGCAGGAAAAGTTGGCCAGTACCCCGATACCCGATGACAACTTACATCTGTTGGCGGGCCCGGTTACCAAAGTCCCATCAATAGGACCTCGACACCTGGAGTCCGAAAGAACTAGTCATTGTCGTGTCGATGTGACCAATAGGAAACTATACTTGGCTGACATGGGTTGTCACGTGGTCATGTGACAGGCGGCGTAAATGTCATTAATGGTGACAAGTGGGTCGACACGAGGGAAAATTAAATGCCATATGGGATGGGGTTTAAATGCTGACTCATGGGAAATTAATACTGCCATTAAGGTGACACGACATAGGAGATATAAAACCACCATGGATCGAAATAGCAAGGTGCCATGTTCGAACTGTGGTGACTCTCTCTCGATGAGCTCAGCAAAAGGATTCAAGAAATGATGGGATGCGATGAGCTCATCAAGAATTGAAGGATATACAAGAGGTATACACACACACACTAAAATATAGATCTGAGGCATATATACATGATTTACAGACATCTACACAATGTACAGAACCTACGAAAGCACCGAAGCTAACCTACAACAATGTACAACCTACACACTAAAATACAACTACATAGATGGCAGACAACCTTCTGGCAGGGCCAACCCACCCACAAGAGGCAAGCCAGCAACAAACACAGAAAGCGAAAATGAGAACAAAATGAAAGCAAAGAAAATAAACAAAGCAAAAACTACAACAATGAAAAGAAAGACGGAAAACCAGAGAACGAAAAAGACAACCAACCTGGAAATGCAAAAGAGGTAGAGAAGATGGAGATTGAAAATTCTCTACAATAGGTCCACCTTCAAATGGTCACAAGCTAACACGCCAATCACCGTCTGATTAGCCACTAAGCACAGGGAGAAACTTCACTGTTTAATCACCTTAATTATCTTAATATCACTCTGAATGCTCTAAGTTTTTTAATCGAGGTAACAGTGAAAATGACAGGTAACTTCTATTTATACCCCTAGGGTAAAAAAAATAGGTTTCACTTTTCCAATGACTCCTAAAACCTCTATACTCTAGGCCCAGGGATTCCATGCAATCATACCTTCTCGCGAAAGAAGATATGACGGCATGGAATCCTGGAGTCCAGAATCTGACTCTGGAAAGAACAAACAAACTCTGGGACCGGGCCTGGAGACACGATGGGGAAAAAAAAAGAAAGACAAACCTCATGGGTGCCTAAGCCTGGAGGGAAAAAAAAAGGGAACAAAGGAAAACAAAGAAAGGAGAAAAAGCAAAAAAGGGGGACCCAACATTTTGCCTACAAAATGTAGGGACAGGTATGCAGGGCATAACACATCTGACATGCATCAACCCGCTATCTCGAGATGAGAGTGTGGCTTAGGCACTTTTACCACCAAAACACGGAGTGGTTAGCTCCCTCGGGGTTCTTCTTGACATGAAGAACGTGCTGATCCTTTTTCCTGAGAAGCCTAGCAACTGAAAATGAGGAATCAGATGGATCTGGTGCAGCCATGAACATACTACTAACACATATATCTACAATAGATCTAACATAGATGTGGCAGAGGGATAGGTCAACAACCAACATATAAGAGAACACATATGCAAAAACGCTTTGGCCAAAGCTATTCATCACCAGGCTTCTACTGGTAGGTAGATGTATACAATTTATCGCTACTCTCCTTTGTTTTCCCACATTTAGCACCCTCCCATAATAACGGATATCAAAAATAACACATCTAGCATGGAAGAATTACTCCGCTAAAACATAATACTCAACGTTTTCTTAGTTGTTCTTAACATCAATATGCTCATAATGAATTCCTCAATCCTTTCAATGACTTAAAGAATGAAATAAAATAAAAAACAATAAGTAAACTTGCAAGACTGTCAACTGTGCTCAATTCAAATCATAATATATTATGTTACATCTTCTAATAAGCATACGGAAAATTTAACAACATACACGACAAATCCATTTACAATGTCTTAAAAAAAATATGTATCACCAAAAATGTTGGAGTTCCAAATTTCTACGACCAAACACAATCATTAATATCCATGGAAACTTCAATCGGTCAACAAATGAAGTAAAACAAAAACTTCTAAGAATAATATATAATCTCCTACACATTGGTCCCTATAGCTGATTAGAGGATGGCATCGATGGTGGCTTTCATTTCCTACAACTGGTTAAAAATATGGCATCGGCTGTGTGGACTGTCAAAACTCACGCCATTAACAAAAAAAACATCAAGACAAAAGGAATATAACATAATTGAGCAAAGACGTTACTAGAAGGGTGATAGGATTTTAATAATTCTTTCCCCATTCCAAAATGGTTTAAAATAGATAAAGTTTTGTCATGCCTACATAATAGTGTGAATATGGCAGTAATTCCCTGTTATACCCCTTCAAAACATAAAATCTAATAATATAAATATATATATACTTCTAAACAGCAATGGGAATTTACCTAAAACCAAACTAAAATCCCAGAAGAGCTGGTTTAACACATGAAATACAAACTTACAACCAGAAATCAATTCAACTCTGAACTCTAGAAATCATCAAAAGAATGAAAGTACAGTTAACTAACACGAACAACGTCAGTGTGGAGTTGGTTGTCCATTACTTTCTAGTTTCTGATTTCCACACATTGCTCTTAGAAATTTTAGTATAGCTTCCCATGTTTCTCCCTATATATTACACATCATAGTTTTGCTAAAAAAAAAGTACTCAAGAAATAGCGCATTTCGTAAAAGAAGCTTAGCAACTTCTTATCCAAACAATGATACGCTTAGTACAACTGGTCTAAGGTAAAGTAGTTTGCGCTGGAATATTTAAATAATGAAACTGGAAGGAAATCATAAACGGTCTCTCCTAAGACTCATCAGTGTTTAAAGATGAGTGGATATAAGCCTATGCAATTTGCACTGAAGCGAGCTTAAAGTAAAAAGAACATGCTACTCAAACAATAACAAAACCCGCAACACAAAACTCTTTCCTAATCAGTAAATGGTTTCTAGCACCAGTAAAATCCTTGGAATACTAAGGATGAAACAAGCTAAGTATATAAACATGCTAATCAACCAATAAATGTAACCACAAAATATTACATCTTTACAACCCACGCATTTTAAACAACAATAAAAAATACGTCACAAGGAAAAGAACCTAGAATTGGAGTTCATGTGCTGGAGAAATTTGAAGTCTCCTTTTGTCCGGCCTTGCGCTGAGCCATTTCTTCTCCTTCCAATGATCTCCAGCCGTAACAAGAACCCCCCCAAAACAAGATTATATTTTTTTGTCTCTTTAGCAAATTTCCCAAAACAAAGACAAATATCTGCTCACCCGCGAGAGAGAGAGAGAGAGAGAGAGAGAGAGAGAGAGAGCATGCCTCCAAATAAGGAGTATGGTCTCTTTATTCACCATTTCACTCTAGTCCAACCGTTTTCCGTAATAATCAAGAATCAATCCCCAACCCATCACTGTTCATTTAATAAATAGTAAAAGGAAATAAATGTATACAAAGATTTCCCCAAACAATATTTAACAGAAGTATATTTGAAACATGAGCACACACGAGAAACACTCATTTACCATTTCTAATAACATCATTCATACAAAGATTTAAGCAAGGTAAAAGGAATAAAAGTAATATTTCATAAAATCACAAAGTCTCTAGGTGGTGTGTGCGTGGACCCGACCAACCAGACCATCCGTACTCGCCAGAATTGAGAGCTAGCCTTCTCTACCTCAACCGCACTCCCACCTTCATCCTGCATTCATGCAGACACACTCGAAACTAGAATACTATATCAGTATGGGATTAATCATTAATCAAAAATTTCAAAATATTTCCTTTAAACACCATAATCCATATTTCAACACATTTATTGCAAATTCATCATAATTCCACTTTTATGCAATGCAAATAATAATAATAAAAGTTAAGCATCTATTTTGCATCATAAATTAACATTGTAACAATAATCACCATCATAACTTACTTAAAAAGTCATCATATCATTAAGCAAAGCATCAAAAAGAAAGTCTACACTAGAACATATCAAAACGACGTAGTCAAATCATAGCGACTAGGTCAACCAGTGTCAAAATTCGCAAGATAAGTCTAAAATTAAAGAGTCTCAAAGATCGAGTCGTGACAAACACATGTTCTAAAGTCTCTGAAATCTGAGGTACCAACCAATCCTCCTAAGATTGAATTTACTAACTCTTTGATATCGTAGAGCATTTTAAAAACACTAAGGTCCAAATATCTTAGGTTGAGTATCTTAGGCTGAACCCATCTAAATTAGATAGGATTATAGAGTTTGTTAAATAAAAAACTCATAATTATCTACCCCTTAATGCCCAAGTCCTGAGTGAAACTAAAACACTGGTTGAGCAACCAAATTGTGTTTCATCCTCTTCTCAAACTAGCATACCCGTCATTTTTGATGAAAATCCTGATCCCTTCTTTATCTCATTGTATATTAATAGGTATAAATTACTGGTGTAATATCATTGATAGATCATAAATATCTATCAATTATAAAATTATTCATTTTAGTTATAGATATGTCAATCATGTTAGTTATAACTGTGCATTTATTAAATTGTATTTCCTCATGTATAAAGGTATGCACATTGAATGAATAAGACATCAAAATTTTACGGTTATCATAACATATAATATCAGAGCACTCATGTGATTGGACATGATAAAAATGAAGGCATGGTAAGGATTTGTGCTACATAGAGAGACATGTGATAAAAGATCATGAAATATTATTGTGTATCGATATAGATGATGGTTTGCAAAATGGTATATAGAACAGTGAAAGAGAAGATAATGAACCCTACATTCAACAACCATATAAAGGATGACATATGAATAGAGCAGCTAAAATTTAAAGTTCTTCTACTCTTTTAATTTCATCGCAGTACACGTCCTAATGTTGAGATTTAAGTAGACTTTGTAAAGGATTCAAAGCGTTATTAACACTGAAAATATGCCAGTTCATTTCCTATTCTTAATGTTCCATTTCTCTAACTGTTTAAATGCATGTTCTCAGCCCGTGTGAAGAGGTTATTCTCTTCCATTGTGATGAATCCATGTATTGTGAGAAGGAAATGAAAAATGATTAGATGAGACTCTTCATGCGACACTAATATTCCCAATATCTATTATTGCATTTTTGTGGAAAGAGATGAAAACTAGACAAGATGTAGAGAAATATATGGTGCAGATGTGGAGATTTCAAAGGGTATCCAATGTTACTCTTCTTAAAATTGTTTGAGATAATTCTATAAGGTAGTTCTATGTTGCGGCTATGAATTCTTTCACATTTTGTTATCTTGCATCTAGTCGATTATCTCTTGAATTTTAATCAAATTATAGACAAGAAATTTAAAATATTTCTAATGTAGTTTTGGATATCTGAATGTCTCCCATTTCATTTGTTATCATTGCACCACCATCACAAAAAGAAAGGATATTGTACCTACCATGATGATCAAATTACAAGCTTGACAGATTGTTAGAGTGGTAGTTATATTGTATATTTTGGCCATTAGGGTAAGTTACGTTTGATGTTGATTCCCTGATCCATTCCACTTTTATGTCTAATAGTTTGTGATCCCACTATTTTTTTCCATTAAATAGAAGCATTCTTTAGATAACTAGGCATGCTAATTTGATTTTTGACATAAATCTTGAGTAGAAGTGCTGACAGAGAGGTGAGATATTTATATGGGTCGGTAATAGTTGTTGATATAGATTTGTAAAGACCATTAATTTTACGAATCTGATTCTTTAATCATTCAAGACCGAAATCTTTGTAGGCACTAGGTGTGAATCGAATCATTTGTTATGGTGGTGAATTATATTGTTTAAAAAGAAAAGAAAAATTACTATAAATACATGAGGTGGATGTTAGACAAAGTGTGACATTGATTTAATTTCAAGAAGGTAATGTAGGAATAAGGTGGTTACAGACAGTTACAAACCCTATAAATCTTTTATTATATTATACATAGGTAACTATCAATTTTGTCAATGGATCATTAAATACTAATGCTTGGACAATCATGAACATCTTTGCTATATATGACAAGGCCTTCAAAAACTCTTATGCACCAAATAGATAGATTGTAGCTGGTCATTTTCGAAGCTAGTGACATCCGAGGATGCAGGGATAGAAAATTGTTGTTAGCATCCATAGATTTATGTTTTTGTATCCAATTTGACTATTTTTTAAATGAATTAATCCTCATCTAAATGCAACACAAAATGAAAAACACCTCGATGCCAATGGAGTTTCTGATATTGATGAACTAGTGGACAAGAATGTATAGCCCAATCATAGTTGTGTTGAATTTGAGGTAATATACTAGTTTTTAAGGAAAATTTTTTATAGCTTTTTCATTCTTTACTTCACTTATATTAACTTTGCATGATGTTTAAACCACATGCACAACAATCATATGCCAACAAAATGAAAAGGAGAAGACAATGTTGATAGTGATTATGCCGAATTCAACTTGCTTATGTGCATGATATTCATATTAGTATCCATGCTAAACTTGAGGTGAGCGCTATGAAACTTTACATTTCCTTTCTATGAAACTCAAAATAGTCCCTCTTATCTTGAAAATAGGTTTCAATGATTGCACTAAATTTGTCCTTTTACTTTAGTTTTGAAAACTAAAATACAAATTTACATGGGATCATGTCGATTATCATTGATTTTATTTTTCTATCACTATAATACTCCTCATGAAAGCTTTGGAGAATTAGAAGTCCCTTAGAACAAAGAATTAAAATATGAAGAGAAGCAAAACAACTTCATGTGAAAATAGTCAAAACCTCTTAAGCTAGTTTTCCATTCTCAAATCTGGAGGCAACTCAATGACAATAGAAACCTACCCGCACAAACTAATTGACCTTTGGTCATAAAACTAGACTTACAATGACACCATTAATCCAATTTTCCTAAATATAGGGCATCGATGGTGCCACTTGGAGTTAAATTTAAGAAGGTTCTCTTTGCCATTTTATCATTGTCTTCTCATTTTGATTACCACAAAAAATTCTAGCCCTGAATAACTACTTGAAAGTTATTTGACCACTGCTATTGTTTTTTTGGCATTGACCATGGCTACTATCTCATGGTAACACATGTTGTAAGGATTGTTACAAAACTCACTCACTTTTACAATTTTTGATGATCCTCTTTGTATTAACAGTGACCATTTGATGTAAATGGTGGCGGTCCCATAACCTATGACTTCTCTAGTAGACTTCAAAACTCTATTGCCATGTAACATGACTCAGAAGACCCTCAATAATGGGCCAATTCCAAAGACCATAGAAATTTTGGCCTATCAGCGTGGCACTATCTATGGGGCAGGAAATTTGCACCTTAGTAAAAAAAATATGTTGTTAACATAATATGTTAATAACATGTGTGTTAGTCTATTGCGTTAACTTGTGTTAGTAATTTGCAAACAAATACAATAGACTAACACACATGTTGTTAACATATTGTGTTAACAACATATTTTGTTTACTAAGGTGCGAATTTCCTGCCCTATTAACAGTGCCTATCGACGTAGCCTCCACCGATGGCCCTATCGGGGGTCGGTCTAGCCGCTTTCCACGTACTCCGCTGGTTGTTCATATACTGATGGCCTCTATCAGTATAGCGTTCCCTGATGTCCTTTTATCGCCCTGACTCCACCTGATATTATCATCAACCTAGCATGTACCGAAAACTTTGTCGGGGGTCGTTCTAAAATGAAGCTCGTTGTGCCGATAGACGAAGCTACCTTGATGGATGGTTTTCAGTGAGATTCCACCCGATGTTCAGTTCGGCAGGACCTATCCTGATATTTCCATCGGTGATCGGTCTAGCTCCTATAAGAGTCCTTCTCTGCTAGTGCACGTCACACCGATGAGATCATCGGCATGACTCAACCCGATACCCATATCGACAATCGGTCTATCTCATATTGACCTTCTCCGGTCGTGTTTTCTATGTCGATCAGTAACATCTTTTGACATAAATGATTGGCAATATAGAAATATGATCACACCGATAGATGATATAAATTGCTAATAGATAAACCGGTGGAAGTCTATCAGCATGATACATACTATCGGGGTAGGACAAAATAATTCAGACCGATCCCCGATGACTTGGTCGAAGGAGGATACAGTGATGATTGATTGGGACAAAGCCATCGGGATAGCTTATGTTACCGGCATAGGGGAAAATGGGTTAGACCGGCACCCGATAAGGGTGGCGGTGAAACCTATGTCGATAAGTATGCGAACATCTCCTCAGTGTTGCCCTGGATGCTGCTCAATTGGACGATGTGGGATTAAAGGAGACTACTACATAGATGGAGAACCTTGTGAGCGTGGAGATCATGGCCAAAAATATCATCTGCAATGCTGACACATGCGTGTCTGAGGAATACAGGGAACATATCAAATCGTGTGCAAAGATACTTGGGGATTAAGTTCCTGTTGTTTCTTAAATTTTTTTAAGTCTTAATGACTTTGGTGTGCATTTCAAAAAAACTTTAACGAAAGAATGTGACCTTTTGATGATAACAGTTAGGCTGTCTCTCTCTCTATATATATATATGACAATAGATAGAATAGAAGGATACAATATAGAAACATACTTTTTTGGTGCTATCTTCTTTGTTTTGGAAAGATAATTGTTATGAATTGATGGGATACAATATCTATCAAATGGTAATATTCTATTAACAATACTACCTCCATTTTCAAAAATTTCTTGGTGAAGTGTGTTCCTTTGTTCATTGAATTTGTTCTTTGGATAAAATCTTCGCATTTTCTTCAATTGGTTGTTTTATGTTGCATTGTTTCAACTGAAGGTATAGTCTTTCATTCAATTGGTCTTTTTCATCTTGCATGGTTAAATTCATTTGATTAATACAGGAATCAATTGGTCTGTCATTTGAAAATTTAAACTCAATTGGAATAATTATGGTTTTATATTGAAATATATGCTCATTGATAACGTCTTTGAAGTGATAAGTTTTTATGTAAAATTTTTCTTCAAAGTTATAAGTTGAATTCAAATTAGAACATTGTCATTAATAGATTAAATTTGAGAGGTTTAGGCACTGGTAATCTCTTTGAAATAGCCATAATTAGCATTGTTTGTTCCTAATAGAGGATATAGCATCAAATTAATCATCTTGTGAATTCTAGGTATTGATAAAAAATATTTACCATTTTGAAGCAAAATATTAGTTACATGGTCAACAAATTAATAGATTAAGTTATCTTTCACAAAGCAATTTATATTTTATGATTTTCAATAGATTTTGGTTATACAATCATCTACTATAAAAAGCCTTAAACCAACATACTTGGTCAAGGTAAAGGCCTACCAACCTTGGTCCTGTAGAGCTAGAATTGTAGAAGTCCAAAACCTTGTTTAGATCAGGCTTGTTCGTTGGCAAGAGAAATTGGGTTTCCCATCATTGGATCAAGTGGTCCATAGGAAATCCAATCTGTTGTTTTGGGCACCAATAGATTACCAATTTATACTTATCTATGGTGATACTCTTTAACAAGGTATTGTATTCTATTGTTTTAATAGTCTAATGATTTACATATAACATTTATCATAATGCATTAGACTCTCTAACTACTTTAAATTCCTATGATTTTACTCTCCATACTCGATCCATTCTACGAAAATTTAAAAGCTAATACTCACATTGGCTCACTTAAACTGAATGATTGGATTCTATCTTTTAGTGGATAATAGGTTTAGTAGTGAGACCTGAAAAAGTCAAAACTTGATTATATTATATATTTCCCATGTTTCCGTAGTTTATTTTCCATTAATCTTTAGGATTATATTTTATGATTTATTATTATTAAAAATGTTAATGTGATATAAAATATCAGCTTTAAAATATCATTTTTTTAATAAAAATTTGATATTATTCACAAGTTATTTTGTAAGTTTATGCTGATATTTCTTTAGATGAGAATCAAGAACTGAAGTTTCTTCTTATTCTGACAACCATTTAATATACCATCACCCTTCCCAATTTTGCTTAACCAATTAAACTACAACCTTTTAATAACCTTTTAATAGAAATAAAAAAGATTTATGAAAAACCATTTGCATATCATAAAGCTTGATGAAAATATTTAACAAATAGAAACCATGCCAACAAGACACTCTTACATCAAAAATATTGATCCTCGTGGGTATTGAATTAGTGCTATACAAGATAAATTTGTTTGAATTTGAAAATTGTGCAAGTGCTCCTATTTCAACACATGGATGAACTGGTTTTGGAAAACATCTCCGATGGGGTCAAATCGGTGCTCTTCCTGAAGGGCAAGATGGTACATTTAAATTTCAATAGACTTGATTGTATCCATTTCATTTGAATAATTTGAGTCACCTAGAAAGGGGCACAAATTTTATAATCCCATTGTGCTTGATATATCCCACAAAACTTAACATTCCAAGGATTTCTATTTGTAGGTCATTCTAAATATAAGGCAAGCACCTATATTAGAATTAAAAACTAATTATTTAGAAAGAGTTTTGCTGAAAATTGTGTAAAAATAATTTTTTTCTAGACAAGATGGTTTAAAAATTATATTTTTTGGTATTGTTTCTACGATTTGAAAACAAATTCTATTGAAATGAACCTCCTACTAACACATAAGTATTAAAATTACTTCTTCCTCTTAAAAAATGAAATAGAAAGTTCTGAACTTTGATTTGCAAAAAGAAAGAGAAGGTGATCCAATGCAATGAATTCTTTTTATAGTTCAAGGCCATGACTTCCGTAGCATAAACCAACTAACCAATGTTGGCACTAGCACTGTATTTGTATTATTTTCCTCTTTTGAAAGCATTGTATTTGTATTATTGTCCATGACATCATGGGACTTTCCTTTCTTCTCATCCTTATTTTGGAAATACATGAAAATACTGAAAATCAGTACCTTCCTCATCTTAATAGTGCTTCCCACTGTCTTTCTTTACCACTGTATTTTTTACACCTCATTGTCCTTGCCATTGTAAATACTATTCTTTTTCTACAAATAACTTCTTTTTAAACAAAAGACTGAAGTTCAAATATTTATAATTGTTTCTCAACCTTTCCTCTCATACATTTGGCACTCATGCCTCAAAAATACTACTTTTTGATGATGAATCCATTGTCATTTCTAGACTTGGTGCTTTTTCTTCTATTTCTGCAACTCACCATACTATCATAATAGTAGGATACCCTTGATAAATGAAAATATTTCTAACAAAATAGTCCAAACTTATAGGTTGTTTGGATGCTTTTGTGTTACATTTACTTGTTAGTGTTGCTTTTGGTATGTTTCTATCAATTATTAACCCACTTCTTATATATATCCTTTCTCGGTTCATATCTGCATCACAACGATCATGATGATAACTTGTTGCAATGAATACATCGATATATGAATATATTCATTTCCCATTGATACACTCGACATCATCAATCTTCACCTCCATGCCAAGGTCATTCCTATAATTCACCATGCATTCTGGAGCTTTTGGCAGAGATGGTTCGATGCCAGGACGAGCGGTTTTCAAGATATACAATGTTTCAGCATTCAACTACGCAATATTACAAGTTTTGGCATCAATCGAGATTGGGTCAGAAAATGAAAATGGAAGCGAATCTCCAAAAACTGAGATAAATTATCGTAGGCCTCCATGACATGGTCCTCTAGAACTTGACGGATCGTCGATACTCCTCTGGAGCTCCAAGAAACAGACTACTGAATATCAACAATTTTGTTTCCTGGTGCAGTCGGCAACATTCGAGCCTCTTCACCTCCATGGAAGGGTCATTCCTAGCATTCACTCGACATTCCAGAGCTATGGCTGAGAGGGTTCGATGCCAGGACGAGCGGTTTTCAAGATATGCAACGTGTCAGCATTCAATTGCACAACATTGCAAGTTTTGGCATCAACCAAGATTGGGTCAGAAAATGAGAATGGAAGCGAATCTCCAAAAAATGAGATAGATTATCAAAGGCTTCTATGACATGGTCTTGTAGCACTTGACAGATTGTTGATACCCCTGAAGAGCTCCAAGAAATGGACTACTGAATGTCAATAATTTTTTTGCCTAGTGCACCTTGAGGGACACTTGCCTCCATACCAATCAACAACGTTCGAACCTCTTCGCCTCTATGGTAGGGTCATTCCTATCATTCACCTGACATTGCAGAGCTGTTGGTGGAGACATTTTTATTCCAGGATGAGTGGTTTTCAAGATATGTAATGTGTCAGCATTCAACTGCGCAACATTACAAGTTTTGGCATCAACTGAGATTGGGCCGGAAAATGAAAATGAAAGTGAATCTCCAAAAACTAAGATAGGTTATCGAAGGCCTCCTTGACATGGTCCTATAACACTTGATAGATCATTGATACCCCTCGGGATCTCCACAATTTGGACTACTAAATATCGATAATTTTGTTGTCTGGTGCACTTTGAGGGACACTTGGCTCCATAGCGGTCGGCAATGTTTGAGCCTCTTCGCCTCCATGATAGGGTCATTCCTAGTATTCACCCGACATTCTGAAGCTATTGGAGGAGATGGTTTGAAGCCACGAAAAGCACATTTCAATATTTTTAAATGATTTAAATGTGCGGTTTGATAGTTTGAATAATTTTTTTGTAAATACATATATACAAAGAATGTGTTAGCATGAAACATGACAATAAAATTAACATATATTTCTAGAATTTGTAGGGTAAACATATTTTTTTTAATTAATGATGAAAAATATATTTACAATGCAGCTCATTAGGAGCACCAGGAGGAAAGAGCTGAGAAGAGAAAACCTTTGGTATTGCCCCAAAAAATAGAAGAGAAAATTGGTTATTGAATCTTATAAACTTCCTGTTATACATATGGGGTAATGCATGATAAATTTAAAGTCCACCCAATGTGGATTGAAGGGAATTAATTCCTTTACAAATATACATGTTATATACACATGCATTCAACTAGATTCAACATTACAAAATTTTGGATTCACTTTTAGTCCAATGAACCAACCAGATCTTCCCTACCCTTTATTGTCTCAAGTATTTCCTCGCAGTTTGACTCGCGAACCTTCCAAAGAGTTTTATTGTGTGGTTTTCCTCCATATTTGGTCAAATGGACATTTGATGCAACAACAAGGTTGGAGTAATGAAGAATCTTCCTATGTGTCTCCCAATCCTTGAACAACCACAACCTAGGGTTCTTCATATAATACCGTCTAAGCCATGTACCAGTTACAACCACTTCTCCTGTAGGGTATTCTAATCCTTCATCATCTGTAACCGAGTGATCTAATTTATTTTTGGCCTCAACAAAATGACAAAAATAATAATCCGTCCCTTCGTCATTGTCTTCAGGTGCAATAACAACAAAAAACATGGTCTACAATGATAGAAGCATAACGAGGAGATTAATTCAATGAATACTTACAATAAAGTACTAAATTTGAGAGTATTTCTGAGTTGACAATTTACCTGGTTGCACTAGATTAGAAAAATGGTCAAAGTCAATGGATGAATCCATTTGTGTTAGTTGCAATGCTGCTAGGAGATGATAGGATTCAAGAGGGCTCAAAATTTGTGTAGACCATTCTTCAACCCATTGCTTTGACTCACACCCATCCCAATCTTCATTTGTGCATGAATAACAAAAGCATACCATATGTCGTGTGTGGATGATACATGAACTTGCATTATAGATTCTAAAAGAGTGTAGCTCACTTGATCCTGTTAATGTAAAACAATCCTCGTATGGTGCAATGTTAGTTTCATCCATCAACCAAAAAAATATACAAACCGTAGACTCACCTTCATTACCTGGACCCATTGTAGCATTACACCACTGGATGATACATCTCGCATCTGAAAATTCTTCTTGTTCTTTGTACTTTATTTCTTTGCATGCTAAGGCCCTTTTTATACATGCACCTGCCCCATCATGCTCTCCCTTTCCATGAATGACCTCTGTAAATTCCACATATATTGAATACCAGTGTTCGTATGCATCATGCTCAACCAATAAAACATCCAAGAATTCTTGAATTGTGATGCACAATTGTCTGACCATATGATGTGTCGATGATATGATATGCTCCTATTACTCAAATCACCATAAAATAGATGAAATCAACCATGTATAAACTTTGTAGAATGTGAACGATCATCACTAATGTAAAAATGATACTCCCTCAATATCTTCCTATTCTCCTCTATACTATCAGGTGAATGCATAAATGCTATATGAACAAATATAGCAACTTGTTGAGAGCTATAATACTTTGCTTGCACGTCATTTTGTGGTTGTAGAGTGTAGTTCTATGTGAATTCGACAACTAAAACAATGGTATCAAGTGGGAATGTGTCCTTACACAACTTGAATTGCATATCCAACCATCGAGCTCTATGTGTATGCCTTGCATACTCATACACAATCTTATCATGAAAAATACTCATGAACTGATACACTGGAATCTTTTCAATTACTAAATCACATCTTTTAGCCTCCTTTCCATCTTTTAGAGCATATGCGACTATCTTTTATTTTCCGAAATCCACTTTTTCATTCCCAATTGAAAGTGTACTCTCCATACGTTGACAAATTGGAAAATGTTGCAAACCACCACAATCTATGCATATACCATTCAAGAATGCAAGCTTGTAAAATTGTTGACCATCAACTCTTTCACATAAAATTGTAGTAATTAATTCCCTTGAAGATGTAGGTGGGTCATTTATGTTACAATCCTACAAAACATTGTTAGAATGCAAATCTACACATATATGCTTATAAACATCAAAATGGT
>MU227592.1:422139-467603 GCA_018584345.1 Thuja plicata | reverse complement strand
GTGTGATTTATCTTCACATAAAAAGGTTTAGCCATTTCAAAATATCTTTGACTAATTTTAAATTGAGGATACGTATGTATAAATTTTGCAAAGAATTGTGTCTAAGTTGAATCCAAAAAATGTTTCGAATGTGGAATATAGATTTGACTACCAATCCTCCTTCTTACAAAATCTCATTGATTGGGAGATACTCATGTTTTATTCTTCCAAAAGTCTTCAATGACAGTTTTTAAATCTTCAATAATTGATTTATCCTTCCACGGTAGTCTACCAGAAAATTCCCATAACTTATTGTTATTTGGATCTTCCACTCTTTGACGCCTTCCCACAACTCTCATTAGATAATTTCTACTTATTTTCAATTCTTTTCTCATCTTTCTAATGAGTCAAGATTTCTTCATTTGAGTGCTTACTGATGTAAATCCTAGATCTAGTTGTTACCAAGAGTCAGCTTGACTCTACTCTAAGGCCTCTTGCATAGACCTTGTAGGGTAGCTTCTTACCCTAGCTTGAGGAAGTCACTAAGATATTTAACTCAAGTGCCCTAGACCTGGTTTACACCGTAAAGCTACTAATTCATGCTAAAGAATCCATTAGGAAATATTAGTTCTCCAGGTTAAATCGACGGGTTTAAGCTCTTCACTCAATAGATCAAACACACAACACATAACAAATTATAGAAGGAATCACAAATGCTCTCTGAAAATCTATTACATGTACAAGATTCTTATAGTCTTATAATCCCCTCTCTATATCTTACAAAATCTTTCAATAATATATCTATCTCTCTGAAAATATCTCCAAAATATCTCGTGCTCCTTCAACAACTTCAAGCACCTTGCATAGGCAGCCTGTTCGAGCCATAAATGACCCTCCCATCATAGGAATATGTGTCCCTATTCATTCCAAGCAAGAACGACACATAGAGAGTTGTTATAGTTGACCCAACTGGTCACAAACATCACATCTCGTGTTTCCTGGGTCGTTAATTGACATTACCGAGCGCGAGCGTTGACTTCACCGAGCAACAGAAACATCATCGGTGAACACAAAAACTTCAACCCCGAGCGTCAGATCAAAAAACCAACAACAAACATCAACACTGGCCAGCATCACCGATGGACATTCCTGATGGACATTACTAATGAACATCCCCGAGAGACATTCCCGATGGACATTCCCGATGGACATTCCCGAGAGGCATTCCCAACAAACATTCCTGAGCACTAGTATTTTTGATCAGGAGATCATCAATCGTCGCTTGCTAAAGCCTTGTTACATTTTTAGAGGTTTATAGACTACCTCAACACACACTTAAGCTAGGAAACAACTATCTAGAAACTATGGTATTTGTTCACTAATTGACCTCAGTCATTACAAAAATGGTGGAACAAAACACCTTACAAACCGAAAAATGCTTTCTATCCTAGAAATTCTTCTAACCTTAGGTGCTCCTGCACCATACTCCCCAAATAAAAAGAAATTAACTTCCAGGTGATTGGAGTAAGTCAAGATTGATGCCTAACTTCTTGAAAATAGTTTCCTATACCCATGTAGCCTCTGAATCAGCTTGGCCTTGCCATTTGACTAGATGTTCCATATAGGTCTATCGTCTAGTCTACTTTTCAACTCTTGAATTTAGAATCTCTTCAGCTTGTAGTTTCAATATAATAAGAAGTTTGACTACTCTGAGATCCTTGGTATCTCCTATGAGATCATAATCTCCTTTTGGAATTGGTCCTTTGTAGGATACCAAATTTTTCACATTGAAAATAGGAGGTAATCCTATGTCTGCAGGAATATCAACTTTATAAGCATTAGACCCATAATTTTCCAATATTGCACAAGGGCCTATCTTCCTCATCTGAAGTTTATTCGGAACTCCTTTCTTCAACCTTGCTTTGTTAAGGTACACCATGAACAAATATCCAACTACAAATTGAATATCTTTTCTCCTTGCATCTACCTTCTGTTTGGTGTGAGTTGTACTCTCTATTAGTGCTACTTTAACTGAGTCATGGACCTCCTTCATGGATTGGGAAAAATCTTCAGCATACCCACTCCTCTTTGCATTGCTTCCAAAGATCCCTTAATTCACATATACCCCTGGGATGAATCCCATACACTATTTCAAGAGGGCTTTGTCCAATGGACCTATTGACTGTATCATTGTATGCAAATTATGCTTGATCAAGTAACTAATCCCATGACTGTCCATACTCTTTGGTGAGGTATCTCAAAATATTTCCTAGGTTTTGGTCCACCACTTTGGTCTGACCATCAGTATGTGGATGATATGCTGAGCTAAAAGAGAGATTTGCACCAAGATTTTGCCACAAAGTTTTCCAAAAATGACTCATAAACTTGGAATCTAGGTCGGATACAATACTCAAAGGTAATCCATGTATCCTTACTACTTCTATAAAGAATAGATTTTCTATATAAAAAAGGATCATGTGTGGTCTTGCATGGCACAAAGTGAGCCATCCTACTAAACCTATCAACAATCACAAAGATGTTGTCCATTCCCTACCTGGTCTTCGGTAATCCAACTACAAAATCCATACTAAGGCATTCCCATGGTCTATTTGGGATAGGAAGGGGCTGATACAATCCTGCATTGGATGAATTCCCTTTTGCCTTCTGACAGACTATACAAGTGTCTACATACTTTTGGAGGTCCCGATTCATTCTTGGCCAATAGTAATACCTTTTGACTAGTTCTAGAGTTTTATTCAATCCAAAATGTCCACTTAAGGAACCATTATGCTTTTCTTGTACTAGGTTCTCCCTCATGGAACCTCTTGGTACATAGAGTTGTCCTCCCTTAAATAGAAGACCTTCTTGAAGAATATACTCTGAATACTCACTATAAAAATATTTTGATAATCTTGACATACCTTGTAGGCTGCTACAAAATCTTCATCTGCTGGATTCAAATCTTTGAAGCTTTCAATGAAAATGCTCCTTAGCTAAACTTCTTGCACTATTAGTAACCTCCCACTTAATTCATCTGCTAATTTTTTCTTCACTCCCTTCTTGTGCTTTATGGTGAATGTAAAGGCATGGATATATTCCACCCATTTCATATGCTTATGGCTTAGTTTATCCTTTGAGCTTAGAAAACTCAAAGCTTGATTTTCGGTAAAGACTACAAATTCTTTGGGAAGGACATAATATCTCCATTTCCTTAGTGCTTGTACTAATTCATACAATTCCAAATCATATGAGGAATACTTCTTCTTTACATCATTGAGCTTCTCACTATGAAAAGGTACTGGCTTTCCTTCTTGACTCAAGACTGTATTGACAACAATATTACTAGCATCACACTCCAGAGTAAACAATTTGTCAAAAATAGGAAGTGTCAATATCAGTTGAGTTTCTATTCTCTTCTTCAAATGATCAAACCCTTCATCAGCCTACTCATTCCATTGGAACTTGGATTTTATACCCCCTTTAATGGTATCTAAAATAGGTGCACTGATTTCATTGAATTGTTTAATGAACTTTCGGTAAAATTGTGCTAAACCATGGAAGCTTCTAACTTCAGTTGCTGACTTTGGTGTAGACCAATTTAGAATTTCTTCCACCTTGCTGATATCCATCTTCAAGTTACCTTCTGAGATAACAAGACCTAGATACACCAAATCTTGCTTCATGAACTCACTCTTCTCCAAGTTGATTGTCAATTTTTCTTCATGCAATCTTTACATTACCATTTGCAGGCGTCTAAGATGATCCTCTTTTGTTTTACTAAACACTAGGATGTCATCTAAGTACACTACAACCCATTTTCCAATGAATTCCTTCAAAACCTTATTCATCAACCTCATAAATGTGCTTGGGGCATTTGACAACCCGAAAGGCATAACTAGCCATTCATACAGTCCTTTAGTGGTATTAAAAGAAGTCTTCCACTCATCTCCCCCTTTGAATCTGATCTGATGATATCCACTCTTAAGATCTATCTTGGAGTAATATCTAGCTCCACCAAGACAATCCATCAAATCTTCTATCCTTGGTATAGGGAACCTATACCAGATAGTTATCCTGTTTATGGCCCTGGAATCAGTACATAACCTCTAATTACCATCTTTCTTTGGGGCTAGTACTGTAGGAACAACACAAGAACTTATGCTTTCTCTAATTAACCCTTGGTCAATTAGTTCTTGGATTTGGTTAGAAATCTCTGCATTCTATTATGGGGTCATCTTATAAGAAGCTTTATTTGGAAGTGAGGCTCCTGGAATAAAGTCAATCTGATGACTAATAGATCTCTCAGGTGGTAAGATAGCTGGTTGACCATCACTAAGTATGGCCTGGTATTGAGTTAACAACCTTTGGATCTCTACAGGAAACTCTTCCTTCTCATTTTCCTTTTCACCTTTTGGTTTTCAAACCAAATCAAAGCCTACTGCATATTCTTCCAATGTCTTTAAGAATTCTTTCTCACTGACCTACAATTGGTTGGGACCTCTTTTCTTTTCTTTCTCTTCTTCCAAGATTGATTGTACACTGAAAGTTATTCCATCCTTCTTGAAGGAATAGGAATTCTGAACTCCATCATGCATTGCACTTCAGTCATACTGTCAAGGTCTACCTAATAGCAGATGACATGCATCCATGGGTAGGATATCACACAAAACTCTATCCTTGTACCTTCCTATGGAAAATTCTACCCAAGCTTGTTCATTGACTATTACATGTTGATCTTTATTCAACCAAGTAACTCTATAAGGATTAGTGTGAGGTATCCTTGTCAATTTTAACTTCTCAATAGATTCTAAGAAAACTATATTATGAGTAGAACCTGAATCTATGACAACTTTACAGACCTTACCGAGTACCTTGCAGTTGACTCAAAACAAAGATCTTCTTTGGTTTGGCTCTTCTTTGATCGGTTCTTTGAGAAGTGTTCTTCGAACCATCAAATGATCTCCCATTTATGATCCTACGGGAACTTCTGTAGTCTTACTTCTAGAAGACTCTTCTTGCACATAGTTAGCTCTTTTCTCTCCTCCTTGTGAGGTAGAGCTTTTTGCAGGACACCGATATGCAGGATGCCCAAACTGTTGACAGTTGTAACATTTCATCGAAGATAAATAAGATCCTCTTCCTTGGCTATCAGTTCTTCCTCTTGAACTTTTATTTGAACCTCTTCCTTAGTTGTAACCACCTCTAGTGTTATTGGGTTCTCCTTGGTTCTTTGTGAGTTTGTTCTCACTCTAATTTTTAGCCTTGGGATTTCTTCCTCAATATCCTCCTCTATAACCTCTATTGTCTCTTCCTGTGCCTCTTCTGTTTGAATGTTGTTTCTTCTTAAACTTCTCTTCCACTTTGAGAGCTAATTGATAGCATTGGTGGACAGTCTTGGGGCTTAAGAGACTGATCTCTTCTTGAATGCTCTTTTTGAGGCCATTCTGATATCTTTCCACCTTTAAGCTTTCTTCTTTTATCACATGAGATCTCAAGCATATCTTATGGAATTCTTCTATATAGGCACTGACTTCTAAGTCTTTCTACCTTAGATTCTACCTTTTCTTATGTAGTTGCACTTCCTAATCATCTGGAAGGTAAGTTTCCTTCAACTTTGCCACCATACCTTTCCAACTAGTTATGGGGTTCTTTACTTCTTTTTCCCTTTTGTCTTGGACAAATTTCCACGAAGTGAGAGCAGTCCCTCTCAATCTTGTCTTGGATATTTTGACTTTCTGGGCTTCAATCACATTATCACAATCAAAGTGATTTTCAATACTTTCTATCCTTTCCATGATTAGTTATGGATCCTTTTTTCCACTAAATAGAGGCACTCCTAAGGAATTACCACTCATTGCCTTCAATGCTTTGAAGAATGGCTCTTCTTGAAGCACATGGTCTAGCTCTGGGATCATGTCCTCCTCAGCCACTTGTTTACCCTTCTCATCATCTTCTCTCATCAATTCACTGACTGTTGTAGTTCAAATTTGTACTTCTTCTAACTTGTATACAATTTTGGCTAACTGCTCCTTTACGAGTTTGTTCTCCTCTCTCTATGCATCCAAATTCCTTGCTAGATCTGTGTTGGTCACCATCTTGGATGAATTTGTAGACTCTTCTGAAAATCACACCCAAACAACACAAGCCCAATTTTCTAGCTTGCTCTGATACCAATCTAATGTAAAGCCTATATCTAGTTGTTACCGAGAGTCAGCTTGACTCTACTCTAAGACCTCTTGCATAGACCTTGTAGGGTACCTTCATACCCTAGCTTGAGGAAGTCACTAAGATATTTACCTCAAGTTCCCTAGACCTGGTTTACACCATAAAGCTACTAATTCATGCTAAATAATCCATTAGGAAAGATTCATTCTCCAGGTTAAACCGACGGGTTTAACCTCTTCACTCAATAGATCAAACACAAAGCACATAAAAAATTACAGAAGGAATGAAAAATGCTCTCTAAAAATCTATTACATGCACAATATTCTTACAGTCTTATAATCCCCTCTCTATCTCTTACAAAAGCTTTCAATTATATATTTATCTCTCTAAAAATATCTCCAAAATATCTTGTGCTCCTTCAACAAATTCAACCACCTTGCATAGGCGGCCTATTTGAGCCATAAATGACCCTCCCATCACATCAATAGGTGTCCCTATTCACTCCATGCAAGAATGACATGTAGAGAGCCATTGCAGTTGATCCAACTGGTCACAAACGTCACATTGTGCATTTCCTAGGTCATTAACCGACATTACCGAGTGCTAGCATTGACTTCACTGAGCAACAAAAACATCATCGGTGAGCACATAAAATTCAACCCTGAGCATCAAATCACAAACCCAAAAAAAAATGTCGACACTGGCTAGCATCACCGATGGACATTATTGATGAACATCCCCAAGAGACATTCCCGATGGACATTCCCGACAGACATTCCCGAGCACTAGTATCGCTGATCAACAAATCATCAATCGTCAGTTGCTTGAGCCTTGTTACATTTCAAGAGGTTTATAGACTACCTCAACACACACTTAAGCTAGGAAACAACTATCTAGAAACTATGGTATTTGTTCACCAATTGACATCAATCATTACAAAAATGGTGGAACAAAACACCTTACAAACCGACAAATGCTTTCTATCCTAGAAATGATTCTAACCTTAGGTGCTCCTGCACCACTTACTATTGTTGATGTAAGTACACATCATGTGAAATTATTATCTTTTGTGCATGATGTAGAACCTACACTCTCATATGTAGTCATTAGATTCTTTACAACAGATTCTAAGAATCTTCATGATGGGTCTAAATTTTAGATTTCTCATCATTTGAACAAATAGTTGACATCTTCCTGTCATATTTAAATTCTCAAAAAATGATCTCCAAATACGGATTGCATATCTTTGACAAGTAAGCTTGGGAATCTTGTCAGGCATTTGTTGCAAAATGTTAGTATCAATATCAATCAAATATTTTGTCTTTCTGTAAATTATTCTAGGAGGTGTTTTCAACTGTTGAGTGGCCTCAACATTACAAACATCAACAACATTATGTATCAATTGTGTACCTTCAAATGAAGTTGATGTGCCTTCAAATTGAGATGTGAAAGATGGATCCTCACCAACTTGAGATGTTAATGTTGTGCCTTCAACATGAAACAATGTTGTGCCTACACCTTTGGATATAGATAATGGTGTGCCTTCAACATGACACAATGTTGTGCCTACACCTTCAAATGTAGATAATGGTGTGCCTTAAACATGATACAATGGTGTGCCTTCAAGATGATACAAGGGTGTGTCTCCAACATTGGATGGTGTTGTCTCTTCAACTTGGGAACTCATAGATGATGTGCCCACATCTTCATAATTCAATTGTCTTGTTGCACGCAAGTTTCTCATCTGTTGCCTTTTTGTTTCCAATTCCAATTCTCTCTTACTTTCTATTGATGTTTCATTTTCCTCTTCCAAAGGAAAATCTTCTTCTATGGTATGCAATTTTTTGTGTTCACGAAGTTGTCTCATTCTTTCCCTTTTCTTCTCTTTGTCTCTTTCATGTTCTTCTAGTGTTAGAGTATTTTCTCATTTCGTTGGCATGGTGATGATTTCTTCATATGAATTCATTACAATTTTGAAATTATTATATTAATCTATTACAAGAAGTAAAAATTTATAATATCAATCTAAATTATATTAACTAAAAATATAATAGAAATATTTTACAGTATGTTAAATTATTTCTTCAACAAATCCATATCATAGAAATGCATGTACAAAAAGACTCTTTATTCACAACTCACATGTAAATAATAAAAAAACTTACCTCAATGGATCAATTTTGGAGAAGATTGATTGAATTTTGTTCTTCGATGTTGACTTTTGAACAGAAATGTGTTACAAATTGATAGAATATACTTCTTTGTGATTTTTAACACCATGAAAAGAAAATATTTGTTGAGAAGACTGTAAAAAACAGACAGCAACAATTAAAAGTGGGCTTCTTTCATGAGTTTCTTAACTTTATTACCATTTTTTGTGTTCTTACATAGGGCACACGCCCTATAGGGCGTACTGATGAACTATAACTGATTGAATGTTTGAAGATGTTAATTTGATGATCATGCAAGACATTAAATCAGTTAAGGTATTGTATTGTCATTGATTTCAACTTGATA
This sequence comes from Thuja plicata, assembly GCA_018584345.1. NCBI lineage: Eukaryota > Viridiplantae > Streptophyta > Pinopsida > Cupressales > Cupressaceae > Thuja > Thuja plicata. The sequence goes on along the minus strand of MU227592.1, from coordinate 458,942 downwards.
TAATCTGTATGGTCATGGACATACTGCCAAAGACTTTAAATAACTAATGAATCAAAGGCTATACTATTAGTAATGCATATAAGTAAAGTATTCACAAAGTGACTGTATACACCGACGGTCAAAGTAAATGAGAAAAGTCACATTGTTGCCCGATGAGAAAATGCACAATATTACCAATGAGCAAAGTCAGAGTGTTGCCTGACGAGCAAAGAACAATGTAACCCGATGGACAGAATTACAGTGTTGCTTGATGGAAAAGACAAGGATGGAGATCCCGATGAAAATTGAAGTCACACTGACAGAACAGTCAGTTATCACCGATGACTAACTGAAGTAATGACCGACAGAACAAAGAGTTCTAAAATGACAAAATGCTTAGCTGTCAAGAGCTAAAAATAGACTTAACTGATGCTTATCATTATTTTAATCGACAAGATAAAGCCAAGGGTAAGTAAAGGATTTAAAGCTTCTTTTTCCAGTTGGCAAGAAGATCTCTTTGAGATAAAACTGGAGTTTTGCTTTAAATCTCATTGGCAAGAATTGTGGATCACGCCAAGAATCAAGAAAGCCAAGAAAAGGTGAAATCATGTCTATAAAGAGACAAACCCAATTCATTACGAATTGTGGGGTGAAAAAGAGAGAAGAGGAAAGATGCTAAAGATATTTTGAAGGAGAAGAAAGTCTTCATTAAGACATGATCAACATGCTAAGGAAAGAGCTAGATTTTGTAGACACGAACGAACAATGAGACAACATCACAAAGGAGAATAGTGTGGAGAAAAGGTATTGAATTGATTATATTGATCAGAGAGGTAATGCACTTACAATAGATCTAAAAATTTGCAATTAAGTTTCATGTGTGAACATATCACTTTAATGTTTCAGCTTAACCATTGAAGCATCAAGTCTCTTAACCAAGCAGGACTTAACAGTCTTCTATAATTGAGATACATCCTAAGGAGTATCAAAAATTTTGATTATACAAAGTAGCATTGGATATGCCCGATACCTATTGACAAAACAAGTGAGTGTTTGATCAAGGATGGTAGCATTAGATGTTAGATACTAAGTGACAAACTATCTTTTAAATCCTCTAACAAGGTCACACCTAACATTGTGTTTGTAACCTTTAACAGGGTTGGCTCTTAACCGATCTCACTTCAGAAGAGTGAAAATTTGGGGTATCGATCTAAGTGGTTTTTCCCTTAATAGGGTTTCCACGATAAAAATCCATGTGTTATGTGTTTATGTTTCATTGCTTTACTATTTTACATTTCACATATTCAATTTTTGATTGATCGGTATACTCTAGCTATTTACTATGTTTTGGTAAATAGATGACTGTTTATTGGTAAACATATAGAAGAAGGTTTTACAAATAATTCTAACAAGTAGTAATTTATTATAAGTATTTCAAGGCATTCATCTTGTAGGACTGAGTATAACCAGAGGCTTAAAAGTGGTACTAAGTTTTAAGGGTTGATTTAAGGATTAATTTTTGAGGCTACTGATTCACCCCCCCTCTCAGTTATTACTAAAAATTGGTATCAGAGCTTGTGTGATTAGAAGGAAGGTTTCAAGACCTAAGCTAAAGATCACAAGATGAATAGATGAGATGTGCCCAAGTTGAACAAAGACAATTTTGCTTCATAGCAAAGTAGAATAAGACTCCACTTTTCAGGTATTGGAAATGATGCTACTCAATACTTAAATACTAAATATGAGTTGCCCATAGGAGTACCCACATTTGAAAAAATGAGAGAGAAGCATGAGCACAAATGCATGATGATAGAGCTTGCTTCCTCACTCTTCGATGCTGAATTTGAAGATGTCAAAACTTGCAAAACTGCAAAGCAGATGTGGGACAAATCGATGCTTGTACATGGTGGTGATAAGAATGTTTTGAGAGCCAAGGAAGAAAGCCTTAGAGGAAATTTCGATGATCTCAAAGTGAAAGAAGGTGAAAACATCAAATAGTACAACACAAGAATCAAAGAGGTAGTCAATGCAATCTGAGGAGTTGGAGGTGTACTAGAAGAAGATACAATAGTAAGTAAAATTCTAAGAACCTTATTGCGTACTTATGCTATTAGAGTATCTTCCATACAATAAATGAGAGCAGTAGCAAATAGCAATGTTACTCTAGATAATTTGATTGGAAGACTGATTTCATTTGAGATGAATAACTTTGACAATAGTGTCCAGTTGAAGGTAGAGGAACTATAATGTTGAATAACCTGATAAAATGTGAAAATTCTTATTGGGTGAAAGGATTGAATTATAATCTATTGAGTGTTTCTCAGTTGAATAATTTAGGACATAGAGTAGCATTTGAAAATAAGAAGGCAGAGATCTTCAATGCATCAAGAAATCTAATTGGCACCAGTGAGAAGATAAAAGGTAACTTATTCTATCTGAATGATCTGAGTGAGCAGATTGTGTCATGTGAACTTTGAAAACATGATAAAGATAAGAAAAAAAGAGAAATGTAAGAGGCTTACCAACGATGACCAAGCCCGACAATATCATGTGTAAGAATTGTCAAAAAGGTTAGATAAAAAGTCTAGTTTCAAAAGAAAAACCCATACATCTGATGCCATTCTAGAATTAGTCCATATTGATTTATGTGGACCCATGAGGAAAAAGAGTTATTATGGTGATAGATATTTTATTCTCTTTGTTGATGATTACTCTAGAATTATGACAGTCATGTTTCTAAAAGATAAATCTGAAGCATTCAAGATGTTTAAATGGTACAAAGCAATGGTTGAGAAACAAAATGGTAAAGAATTGAAATGCTTAAGGTCAGATAGAGGAGGGGAACTTATTTTAGATGAACTCACTAACTTTTGTAATGAGCATGGAATCAAAAAATAGGTCTCTGGACCAAGAACACCATAGAAAAATGGAATTGCTGAAAGAAGGAACAAATCTATTATTGATTGTGCAAGGACACTGATTATAGAAAAATGAATCACTCAAATCTTCTAGAGGGAAGTTGTCAGTACTGTTGTTTACAAATTGAATAGAGTACAATTGAAGAAAGACACCAAGAAGACACCTTATGAGCTTTGGTATGATTACACACCCAATGTAAGTTACTTCAAAATTTTTGGTAGTCAATGTTATACCTTAAAATATGATAGAAATGGAAAGCTTGACTGCAAGATTGATGAAGGAATCTTTATAGAGTATTCCACCAAGAGAAAGGCTTATAAATGTCTCATTAATGCCTCTAACAAAATTGTTGAAAGTGCAAATGTAAAGATATATGAACTTGCAGAGAAAAATGAAAAGGAAAGCACAAAACAACCAGAGGACTACAACAAGTTTGTCTACAATGAAGAACCTGACACTCTACTCGACCAACAATGTAGAGCTCTTGAGCAATAGATCATTGCACCCGAGCATCAGGCTGCAAATACCGACAATCATGATATTTCTCAAAATGACGTACAAAGTGATGGGGAACAGAATGACTAACAAAATGATAATCAAGATGATAGGCATAGAGATGAACCTATACTTGCAAGATATGTCAGAAGGAACCATCCACAGAACTGGATCATTGGAGACAAGAAGGATGGTATGAGAACCAGAAGTAAGTCTCTAAACACAAGATGTCTGATTTTTTATTTTGAGCCAAAATATGTCAATGCTGCAATTGATAATGATGAATGGATAAGTTCTATGAATGAAGAGATTGAGTATATAGAGAAAACAAATATATGGACACTTGTACCGAGACCAGATGACAAGAATTTCATCGGTACAAAATGGATATTCAGGAATAAAATGAATGAGAATAGAGAAGTCACCAGAAACAAACCAAGACTAGTATGCAAGGGGTATGCACAAGAAGAAGGGATTGACTATGGAGAGACCTTTGCACCCGTTGCTATGCTAGAAGGAGTATGAATATTGCTTGCTTATGTTGCATTTAAAGTCTTCAAGGTATATCAAATGGATGTCAAGTCTGCATTCCTAAATGGAATACTTGAAGAAGAGGTATACATTGAACAACCACAAGGGTTTGTTGATCCAGACAAGAGGGACATGGTATGTAGACTACACAAAGCCCTGTATAGATTGAAACAAGCACCATGAGCCTGGTATGAAAGACTTCATTCCTATCTCATAAGTATTGGATTTGTAAGGACTAGTGAAAACAATAATATTTATTTGAAGAAAGATATTGATGCTAACATTTTGATTGCTGAGATATTTGTTGATGGCATCATATTTGGAGGCAATTATATGCTATGCAAATAATTTGCAAATGAAATGAGCAAAGAGTTTGAGATGTCTATGTTTGGAGAGATCAAGTTATTTCTTGGTCTATAAATCATGCAACAAAATGAAGGTATTTTCATTACACAATCCAAATACATTAAGGAAGTGCTGAAAATATTCAAGATGGAAGAGTCCAAAATAGTTGGAATACCAATGGTAACTGGATGTAAGCTGACAAAGGAGGACAAGTCATCAGAGGTAAATCAGACTTTGTACATATCAATGATTGGAAAACTCATGTATGTTGTACATACTAGACCAGATATTGCACATGCGGTAGGAATAGTTGTAAGGTTTTCTGCTAATCCCAGAGAATCACATATGACTATTGTGAAAAGAATCCTAAGATATCTAAAGAATACCAAGGAATATGGCTTATGATATAGAAGACAAGGAAAATTTGAACTTAAGTTCTTTACTGACACTGATTGGGCTGGAAATATTGATGACCGAAAGAGCACAACTGGAGGAAAATTCTTTATGGGTGAAAGACTTGTCACATGGATCAACAAGAAGCAAGGATGCGTCTCTCAGTCAACTGCAGAGGTGGACTATGATGCTGCTACTACAAATTGCTCAAATATTTCATGGATCAAACAATTACTAGAAGGTATGCATATGAAAATTATTGAACCAGTGATCATATATTGTGACAATACAAGTGCAATACAAATCTCCAAGAATCCAGTCATGCATGCTAAAACAAAGCATATTGCCATCAAGTATCATTATTTGAGAGAACAAGTTCAAGAAAAGGAGGTGATACTTGAGTATGTGCATTCAAAGGAACAATTGGTCAATATCTTCACCAAGCCACTGCCCAAGGATGCATTTGAATACTTGAGAAAGAGACTAGGGGTCAAACCCTTGTCTACTAGTCAGTAAAATGACTAGAAGGCTGCATCAGGCTACATATTATCAGAATATCATTGATGTTGATGCAAGAAGAGAGATGGAATTAAAAGATAAATCTATACACAACAAGGTATTTATCTAATCCAAGCACCAGAGTTGTTAGATTTCTGATGGATTGGGAAATTCAAGGAGTATATTATGGATAGAAAGGATCCGTTTGGCATTACTGTCAAAAATATTTGTTTGGAATTACTGTCAAAGGGAGAGATTATATCCATTATCACCTCAAGGAGATATTAGGAGAGATCATATCCATCAAGGAGAGATAATAACATCAAGGAGAGATTATATCCATCATAGTATCCAAAGGGAGAGATGTAACATGAAAGGGATAGTACATACTAAAAGAAAAGAATTGCTGACAAGAGACATCAAAAGAAAGAAGAAACAGTCACAGGGAGAGAGTTTGAAACAAGAGGAGAACATATCACATCAAAGAAATAAAGATTCTACATCTATCGAGTGAAGGGATTTAAGACAGACAAAAAGCTGCAAGAATCAAATCTAAGCTATGAGAAGCTTACCGAGGACTAGATATTTGTATCGGTTATAGTACAGAAAATTGGTAGTTTGATGAACTTCAAATGTTATATTTCATATTGTATTAGTAATAATATAGTGTGATAATGTAGTGTGTTTCCATCAATGCCAAAGGGAGATATTAATGAACTATAACTGATTGAATGTTTGAAGATGTTAAGTTGATGATCATGGAGGACATTAAATCAGTTAATGTATTGTATTGTCATTGATGTCAACTTGATATAATCTATATGGTCATGGACATACTGCCAAAGACTTCAAAGAACTGATGAATCAAAGGCTATGCTATCATTAATGCATATAATTCAAGTATTCACAAAGTGACTGTATACATCGACAGAGTGCACACCGACGGTCATAGTAAATGAGCAAAGTCACAGTGTTTCCCAATGACAAAATGCACAAAAATACGTATGAGCAAAGTCACAGTGTTTCCCGATGAGAAAAGTACAATGTAACCCAACAGAAAGAATTACAGTATTTCTTGACAGAAATGACAAGGACGGAGATCTCGATGGCAATTGAAGTCACACTGACAGAACAGTCAATCATCACCGATGACTACCTAAATTATTGACCGACAGGACAGAGAGTTCAGAAATGACAAAATGCTTAGCTATCAAGAGCTAAAAATAGACATAACTGATGCTTATCATTGTTGTAATCGACAAGATAAATCCAAGGATAAGTAAAGGATTTAAAGTTGCTTTGTCCAATTGGAAAGAAGATCTCTTTGAGATAAAACTAGAGATTTTCTTTAAATCTAATTGGCAAGAATTGTGGATAACGCCAAGAATAAAGAAAGCTAAGAAAAGGTGAAATCATGTCTATAAAGAGACAAAACCAATTGATTAAGAATTGTGGGGTGAAAAAGAGAGAAGAGGAAAGATTCTAAAGATATTATGAAGGAGAATAAAGTCTTCATTCTGACCTGATCAACAAGTTGAGGAAAGAGCTAGATTCTGCAGACATCGATGAATAGTGAGACAACATCACAGAGAAGAACAGTGTGGAGCAAAGGTATTGAATTGATTATATTGATCAGAGAGGTAATGCACTTACAATAGATCTAAAAATATGCAATTAAGTTGCATGTGTGAACATATCACTTTAATGTTTTAGTTTAACCATTGAAGCATCAAGTCTCTTAACCGAGTAGGACTTAACAATCTTCTATAATTGAGATACATCCCAAGGAGTATCAAAAATTTTGATCATACAAAGTAGCATTAGATATGACCGATACCTATTGACAGGCCAAGTGAGTGGTTGATCAAGGATGGTAGCATTAGATGCTAGATACTTAGTGACAAACTATCTTTTAAATCTTCTAATAAGGTCACACCTAACAATGTGTTTGTAACCTTTAACAGGGTTGGCTCTTAATCGAGCTCACTTTAGAAGAGTGAAAATTTGGGGTATCGGTCCCAGTGGTTTTTCCCTTAATAGGGTTTCCACATTAAAAATCCATGTGTTATGTGTTTATGTTTCATTACTTTATTGTTTTACATTTCACATATGCAATTCTGGATTGATTTGTATACTCTAGTTATTTATTATGTTTTGATAAATAGATGAATGCTTATCGGTAAACATACAAAATAATTTTTTACAAAGCATTTCGACAAGTAGTAATTTGTTATAAGTATTTCAAGGCATTCATCTTGTAGGACTAAGTGTAACCAGAGGCTTAAAAGTGGTACTAAGTTTTAAGGGTTGGTTTAAGGATTAATTTTTGAGGCCACTGATTTACCCCCCCTCACTCTCTTAGTTATTACCAACACATGTGCCCTATGTTAGAAACAAAAAATGAGAGAGAGAGAGAGAGAGAGAGAGAGAGAGAGAGAGAGAGAGAGAGAGAGAGAGTTATGCAATAGTGTTAAATACTTGTTTCCCTTCTAGTATTTGAGATTATCTTGTTTCACTTCTAGTATTTTGCATTATCTGTAACAATCTTTGAATACTTGTTTCACCTCTAGTGTTTGACATTATATATTAATCCAGTGGATGTCACATGTGCAAATATCATCGCTAGACCGTGTTACAATTTGTGTGCATGTGTATCAGGATAAATTATTATTGGTATGCATGATATGAATATTGCGTGTAGATTCTCTGTGAAGTGACCTTTCTTACTACCCTGGGTATCATGACATGTTTGTCCAATTTGCTCTTTTTAGTTTCTCTAACTCAGAGCTGGAGAGCTAAGTAGGATTGCAACATGAAGTCATGCAAAACAACCAAGGAATTATCAAAGACAATTCTCAGAGAGAGAGAGAGAGAGGTATGCAATAGTGTTAAATACTTGTTTCCCTTCTAGTATTTGACATTATCTTGTTTCACTTCTAGTATTTGGCATTATCTATAACAATCTTTGAATACGTGTTTCACCTCTAGTGCTTGACATTATATATTAATCCAGTGGATGTCACATGTGCAAATATCATTGCTAGACCTTGTTACAATTTGTGTGTGTGTGTATCAAGATACATTATTATTGGTATGCATGATATGAATATTGCATGTAGATTCTCTTTGAAGCGACCTTTCTTACTACCCTGGGTCTCATGACATCTTTGCCCGATTTTCTCTTTTTAGTTTCTCTAACTCAGAGCTGGAGAGCTAAGTAGGACTGCAACATGAAGTCATGGCAAACAACTAAGGAATTCTCAAAGACAATTCTCAGAGAGAGAGAGAGAGAGAGAGGTATGCAATAGTGTTAAATACTTGTTTCCCTTCTAGTATTTGACATTATCTTGTTTCACTTCTAGTATTTGGCATTATCTGTAACAATATTTGAATACTTGTTTCACCTCTAGTGCTTGACATTATATATTAATCCAGTGGATGTCACATGTGCAAATATCATTGCTAGACCTTGTTACAATTTGTGTGTGTGTGTATTAGGATAAATTATTATTGGTATGCACGATATGAATATTGCATGTAGATTCTCTATGAAGCGACCTTTCTTACTACCCTGGGTCTCATGACATGTTTTTCCAATTTTCTCTTTTTAGTTTCTCTAACTCAGAGCTGGAGAGCTAAGCAGGATTGCAACATGAAGTCATGGCAAACAACCAAGGAATTCTCAAAGACAATTCTCAGAGAGAGAGAGAGAGAGATTCTTTGTGAAGCGACATTTCTTACTACCCTGGGTCTCATGACATGTTTGTCCAATTTTATCTTTTTAGTTTCTCTAACTCAGAGCTAGAGAGCTAAGCAGTGTTGCAACATGAAGTTGTGGAAAACAACCAAGGAATTCTCAAAGACAATTCTCAAAGAGAGAGAGAGAGAGAGAGAGAGAGAGAGAGAGAGAGAGAGAGAGAGAGAGAGAGAGAGAGAGGNCTCAAAGAGAGAGAGAGAGAGAGAGAGAGAGAGAGAGAGAGAGAGAGAGAGAGAGAGAGAGAGAGAGTTGATGCTTCAATGGTTAAACTAAAACATTAAAGTGATATGTTCACACATGCAACTTAATTGCATATTTTTAGATCTATTGTAAGTGCATTACCTCTCTGATCAATATAATCAATTCAATACCTTTTCTCCACACTGTTCTACTCTATAATGTTGTCTCACTATTCATCAGTGTCTGTAGAATCTAGCTCTTTCCTCAGCTTGTTGATCAGGTCAGAATGAAGACTTTATTCTCCTTCAGAATCTCTTTTGCATCTTTCCTCTTCTCTCTTTTTCACCCCAAAATTCTTAATGAATTGGGTTTGTCTCTTTATCGACATGAATTCACCTTTTCTTGGCTTTCTTTAATCTTGGCGTGATCCATAATTCTTGCTAATTAGATTTAAAGAAAATCTCCAGTTTTATCTCAAAGAGAGCTTCTTTCCAACTGGACAAAGCAACTTTAAATCCTTTACTTATCCTTGGCTTTATCTTGTTAATTACAATAATGATAAGCATCAGTTAAGTCTATTTTTAGCTCTTGATAGCTAAGCATTTTGTCATTTCTGAACTCTCTGTTCTGTCAGTCAATAACTCTCTCTCTCTCTCCCCCCCTTTTGTCATTTTGTATCTAATATAGGGTGTATGCCCTATAGTGCGTATACCATATAGGGCATACGCCCTATAGTAAATCTCTCTCTCTCTCTCTCTCTCTCTCTCTCTCTCTCTCTCTCTCTCTCTCTCTCTCTCTCTCTCCCCTTTTGTCATTTTGTATCTAATATAGGGCGTACGCCCTATAGTGCGTATGCCATATAGGGTATACGCCCTATAGTAAGTACAAGGCATATGTCCTATAGGGCGTATGCCCTTTTAACGACATTGATATTTACTAAGCCTAAGGCTTGTATTTTACTTGGAGTTTGAACCCAAAGGCCTAGAGGATTCAAACAGGTTTGAGATGTGTTTTCCAACAAACATAGAAAAAATAACATTTTTTCTTGTGTGCTCCCTGTCAGGTTTGCACGTGGTTCAATAATGATAAAATTAGATGACATGATATTGTATATCTCTCTGATAGCTATCTAATGATGTGATTTATTTTGAATTCTCATTATGTTCATCTTATCATTTTTAATTTCTTTTCTAAGTATGTCCTATTTTTGTCAAAAAACAACGTGTATTCATTTGGGCTTAGATTTTGGCTCCTTCATCAAATTTTGAAAAAATTACATTTTCAGAAACTAGACTCCATTCTACACACTTTAAAAAAAAAATTGATTTTCAATTTGTTTTCAATGATATATAGGGGGAGCACACAAAAATTTCACATTTTTAGGATGTGTCCACTTCAGAAAATGGCAAAAAATCACACTTTCATCAAAAAATTAGTAGAAAAATCTAGGATAAACTAGGTGGTGTTAGCTAATTTATCATTGGAGCAATTAATTAATTTTTTTTTAAAAGTTAACATTTTAGGGGGAGCACACCATACGCTATGTTATGTTTTTTCACAAAAAGTAGGACCACTTTTGTGCTCCTTTTTGAGGGCCTTAATCTCCACCATTTCTAAAATAAATTAGTAGTTTAGAAACTAGATTCGGAGTAGAACAACTCTTGTTGAAGTTCAGAGTTTGCTAATTTCAGAAAAAAGTGGCATCTTATACCCCCTTTTTGGTCCCCCATATTTGTGCACTTACCCTAGTATAACTTTTATATTAGTATCTTAGCATCATCTTAGTCCTTATGTGGTCATTGAGATCCTTTTGGTTGTGCTAATCCTTATCATCATTTATATTTTTTAAACACCTTCTGCCATGTCTACATGCACGTTAGTAGACATGAGATGAGGTATTATCCATGTGGACTTATTCCTTGTTGACCTGTGTGAATTAAATTCTTATGAAGTCGTCAACATAAGGAATGAGCGACTGTGTTAACTCATCATTGTTTGACCATCTTGTAAATTCTATTCGATTGGCATCTATTCAATGTCATAGGTTTTCTATATAGATTTTTATAGTGAGTAATCATTTGTATCTTCCCTTCTCAACTTAGCCACTTTATTAGTCTATTATATTTGACTATTAATTAATTAATTTATATTATATTATTATATTTTATATATTGTTATTATGATCTCTATTATTTATATTAAAGATATATTATATCATTATTTCAATAATTAATATTTAATATATTATTATTGTTGGAAAGCTACAATGTAAACAATTGTTGTTTTGTCATTGATGTCAAACCTTAACTGGTGAGACTATTGTTATCTGTTTGAGTATCATATCTATTGATTGATGAAGAAGATTTGAAGGCAAGGATAACAAGAAGACCAAGTGAAATGGTTGAGTTATGGGAAATCACAAGGGTACTTGATTAGTTGGCACATTGGCAAAGTAATGTATTGTTTATCTTTTAATGATAGTTTACTGAGAATAGTTTATGCCAAGCAAAGTTTATGATGACCGAGTGCAAGTAAATTGCCGAGGAAACCAGTGACGACCAAGAGAAAGAACATAGTGTTGGCCGAGCAGCAGTATTTTGGTAATTATTGAGTTTTGAGATCTCTGGCCGACATAGTTGATTTTATTGGGATATGTAAAGTTAATTAAGGTTAAGCACGATTGGTCTACACTACTAAAATGCATAGGTAATCATAATTAATGCATGGATCCAATATTTAATTAGTGATTGCTTTGGAGATGTAAACTAAATGTAAAAGATGGAAAGATCCATTGGATTTGACCTAACCTAAGATCTATGATCTTGATTAAGTGGAAAAAGATTCATTTTACCTAGATGAAGAGGTATAAGATAACCTCAAGGGGTTATTCATGGTATGGGTGATGTTCATGCAAGAGGATTGTATAGTTAATTGACTAATTTGCATGATCAAGCAGAAAAGGCTGAGCAGAGAAGCAGAGAGTTGTGTGAGTGATTGCTTGATGGATTTCCAAGAAGATCTGAGGATTGAAAAGAGAATGGAGGCCACTCAGTGAATTAGCATTAGAGATAAATTGGATCTGGATTTGCAAAGTAAGTTGTATGTATTAGATCACACCTGCTAATTACTTTCTAACCATTTTATCAGTCAAAATGATTTAACCAGGTTGACCTAACAGTCTTTGTATAAATCCTTTGAGCAAGGTGACATTCAGGTGGAATGTTCTAAGTCCTCTAACAATGCCACTCCTGACAAGGTGATTAAATCCTTTAACCAGGTCACATTTAGAAATGTGTTTTGTAACCTTTAATAGGGTTGGCTCCTAACAGAGCTCACTTTAGAAGAGTGAAAACTTGATAGCATGTTATTGGTGGTTTTTCCCAAATTGGGTTTCCATGTTAAATCATGGTGTCAACTTGTGTGAATGTTTATGTTGTATTTTACTATTAAGTTTCTACAAGCTAGTTACATTTGAGCAGTAAAACTGCATATGTATGTTGTTGATTTATGCTATTGCTGCCGGGCAGATCTGAGTTGTTTAAAGTGCTATAAAGTTTCAATTGGTACATCTAGACCTAAGGATAACTATTTCACCCCCCCTCTCAGTTATTTTGAATTTATTGTAACAATTGGTATCAGAGCTTTGGTATCTTGAAAACAGTTTGAAGGTACTTGGAGCAGGATGTATAAAAACAAGGTACCAAAGCTGAACAAAGATAATTTCTCTGCATGGAAAAGTTTGATGAAATTGCATCTAGCTAGTATTGGTGATTTTTCTAAGTACTATGTTGAACATGATTATGTATCCCCCACTGCACCTGTCACTACTGCATAGTTAAGAGAAAAGAAGGAACAAAATCAAGCAATGTTGGAGATTGCATCATCTCTGAACTATCATGAGTTTGAAGACATAAAGAACTATACAAATGCAAAGAAGATGTGGGATTCCCTAGAAACCATTTATGGAGGTGATACAAATGTGTTGAGATCCAAATCTGAAAGTTTAAGAGGTAATTTTGATGAAATGAAAATGAAGGAAGGAGAAAATATAGTTCAATATTATGGTAGGATAAGGGAAGTTGTAAATGCTATTAGAGGAGCTAAGGGAACCATTGATGATAACAACATTATGATATATTCTATTAGAGTCTCTGTAATTCAAGAATTAAGATGTACACCTAATAATAATTTGACTTTGGAAGGTCTGGTAGGCAGACTTACAACATTTGAGATGTCAAATTTTGATAACTACACTCCACAAGCTATTCAATCTGCATTCAAGTCCCAGATGGTCCTTAACAAATCAAAGAAAGGAAAGAAATGTTTGAACAGTGACAATGACACTACAAATGATGATCTAGAAGAACTTGAGTCACTTATGGCAAGAATACTATCTAGAGGAAAATGAAAATTCAAAGGTAAACTTCCTATCATTTGTTTTTCATGTAACAAAGTTGGTCATATTACTGCTAGATGTCCTGATAAGAATGACAAAGATGAAAGAAGAGACAAAAAGTACAAAGATAGAAAGGATGACTGAGACTTCAGAAAGTATAAGGATTACAAAGACAAAGGTAAGAAAACTTGTTATATGGCTGACGAAGCTTATGACATTCAATCTGATAATTCTGATGAAAATGATATAGAAGTTGTGTATGTTTCTATGAAAGATTATTCTGATGATGATGAGAAAACTGCACTAATTTCCTATATGAGTAAAGTTGAGCATTGGATTATTGACAGTGGTTGTTCACATCACATGACTGGTGATAAGGATAAATTTGAGACCTTAGATCAGTGTAAAGGTGGTTATGTTAAATTTGGTAATGATACACAATGTCTTATTAAAGGGAAAGGATCAATTAGATTGATTGACAAGATCAAATGTGATAATGTATATTGGGTTGATGATCTTAACTATAATTTATTGAGTGTTGCACAACTGAATAATTCTAGTTATAGAGTTGAGTTCCATCATAGGAAAGCAAAGATCTATGATGCCAATGGAGAACTAGTTGGAAGTGGTGAGCAAACAAAAGGTAACTTGTTCTATCTGGACTTAGCTGATGAGACATGCTTGCTTGCACAATATAATGATGTTTGGTTATGGTATAAAAGGTTGTGTCATGTCAACTTTGATAACTTGGTAAGCATGAGCAAATTGAAAAAGGTTAGAGGGATACCTAAGTTAAAGAAACCTGAAAATGCAATGCGTAAGCAATGCCAATTAGGAAAAATGACTAAATCTAGTTTCAAGAGAAGAACTCATACTTTTGAGGACATTCTAGAATTGGTTCATACTGACCTTTGTGGACCTATTGGTGAGAAAAGTTACTGTGGAGATAGATACTTTATTCTATTTGTTGATGATTACTCAAGAATGATGACTATTATGTTTCTTAAGGAAACATCTTATGCATTTCAATTATTTAAGTGGTACTTGGCAAAAGTCGAAAAGGAGACAAGTAAAAGTCTGAAATGTTTAAGATCTGATAGAGGAGGTGATTTTATTTCTAATGAGTTTATCAGGTTCTGCAATGACCGAGGGATAAAAAGATAGATGTCTGCACCTAGGACACCACCACAGAATGGTATTGCTGAGAGAAGAAATAGATCTATCATGGATTGTGCCAGAACACTAATGATGGAGAAAAATATTGCATAGAAATATTTGAGAGAATCTATAAGTATAGAAGTCTATACCCTTAACAAAGTACAAGTCAAGAAAGGTACTAATGCTACACCTTATAAGCTATGGTATGGGTATGCACCTAATATAAGCTATTTTAAAGTTTTTGGAAGTAAATGTTTCAAATTGAAGGATAACAGAAATGGAAAACTTAATTTTAAAGGTGAGGAAGGCATGTTTCTTGGTTATTCAACTAAAACTAAAGCATACAAGTGTTTGAATTCTAACATTAATAAAATTGTGGAAAGTGCAAATGTTAGAATTGATGAGTATGCAGAAAGAAATGAAGCTGAAAGCACACAGGAACCTAAAAGTTACAAATAATTTGTTTATCTAGATGAGGAAGATTATAATGAATTACCTGAACCTAAGAAAGAAGTTGTCGAGCAACAGCTAGCACCTGCCGAGTCACAGAATGAGGTTTTCAGGCAACAGGAGGTAATTACTGAGCTATCTGATGGAGATGTCAAGTCACAGAATCAACCTGAATTGAACGTGAATGATCAATCTAAAGCAGAACAAGTACCTAATCTAGAAAAGTATGTAAGGAGGCACCATAGACTTGATCAAATCATAGGATCAAAGAATTCTGTAGTTATGAAAAGAAGCAAGTTGAAAGAAGATACATGCTTGTTATGTGATTTTGAGCCTAAAACAATAAAAGATGCCTTAGACAATGAAGACTGGATACAAACCATGAATGAAGAAATTGAAAAGATTGAGAAGAATAATACTTGGACACTTGTACCTAGGCCAAATGACAAGAATGTAATTGGTACTAAGTGGGTATTCAAAAATAAGCTGAATGAATATGGACAAGTAACAAGGAATAAAGCTAGACTAGTATGCAAGGGTTATGCACAAGAGGAAGGAATTTATTATGGAGAAACATTTTCCCCAGTTGCAAGATTGGAAGGGGTAAGAACCTCACTTGCATATGTAGCCTACAAAGGTTTTAAAGTTTATCAAATGGATGTCAAGTCATCATTTCTAAATGGGATATTAGAAGAAGAAGTATACATTGAGAAAGTTGATGGATTTGTTGACCCAAGTAAGAGGAACGTGGTTTGCAGATAACACAAGGCACTATATGGACTGAAGCAAGCACCAAGAGAATGATATGAGAGATTGCACAATTACTTGATAAATATTAGATTTTCAAGAACAAATGACAACAACGATCTATATATGAAGACAAAGCAAAGAAAAGGTACTTTATTAGCTGAAATTTTTGTTGATGACATTATATTTAGTGGACAAGATGTGTTATGCCAAGCATTTGCAAAGGAGATACAAACTAAATTTGAAATGTCTATGTTTGGTGAGATAAATTTTTTTGTTGGCTTACAAATATATCAAATGATGAATGGTATCTACATTACTCAATCAAAATTTGTCAAAAAGATACTAAAAACTTTTGGAATGGAAGATTCAAAACTAGTGAGTACACCCATGGCTACTGGACAGAATTTAACAAAAAATGATGATACAAAAGAAGTAAATCAAACCCTTTACAGGTCAACAATTGGAAAGCTGCAATATGTTGTGCACAACAGACCTGATATTGCACTGGCTGTTGGTATTGTTGCAAGATTTTCTACCAATCCCAAGGAAACTCATATGATGGCAGTAAAAAGAATTCTAAGATATTTGAAAGGAATAGATGAATATGGTCTGTATTACAAAAAGAATGACAAGTTTGAACTCATATTCTATACTGATTCTGATTGGGCTGGAAATTTGGATGAAATAAAAATCACCACAAGTGGCGCATTTATTTTGGGAAAAATATTGGTTTCATGGACAAGCAAGAAACAAAATTGCACCTCACAATCTACAGCTGAAGCCAAATATGTTGCAGCAGCAGTTAATTGTTCTAATATCGTGTGGTTGAAGATACTACTAAAAGGTATGAAAGAGGAGTTCATAGAGCCAGTTGTCATATACTGTGATAACACGAGTGCCATTAATATTTCTAAGAACCCTCTAGTGCACTATAAGACAAAGCATATAGCTATCAAGTATCATTACATGAGGGAGCTAGTTCACAAGAAGGAAGTGAGACTGGAATATGTGCATACTAAGGAACATTTAGCAAACATATTTACAAAATAACTACCCAAGGATGCTCATGAGTATCTGTGAGGTAAATTAGGGGTGATTCCCCTAACTAAGGCTAATTAGTTTAGAATGGTATTGTTGCATCAAATGTTATATTCAGAATATTTGACACATTGATGCACATGCAATCACACTTTAGGATGCTTCCTAAAGCTGTGAAAGACAGACAAAGATAGAAAAGAGGATTAGTCATTAGCGAGATGACAGGAACAACATGATATAGAGATTAGAACAAAAGAATCTGCATGATGAATATGTCAAGGTCTTTGGCATTGTTGTCAAAGAGGGAGAGATTACCGAAAAAGAGATTATTGAGTTTACTATAGAAATGAAGTGGGAGAGATTATTGAAAGAGGGACTCTACAGATGAACATAAAAAAAAAGATTTAAGTATGATTACATACATAGAGGGAGAAATTTTTTACAAGATGAGAATCAGAATGAAGCTAAAGAAATTAATGAAGATTTATTCATATCAAGGAACACAGGCAGACTTTTTTTGGATTGTATGGTAACTATGGTTGGAAAATTATTGTTTTAAAGTTTAGTGTTGCCATCAATGCCAAAGAGGGAGATTGTTGGAAAGCTACAATGTAAGCAATTGTTGTTTTGTCATTGATGTCAAACCTTAACTGGTGAGACTATTGTTATCTGTTTGAGTACCATATATATTGATTGATGAAGAAGATTTGAAGGCAAGGATAACAAGAAGACCAAGTGAAATGGTTGAGTTATGGGAAATCACAAGGGTACTTGATCAGTTGGCACATTGGCAAAGTAATGTATTGTTTATCTTTTGGTGACAGTTTACTGGAGAACAGATTATGCTGAGTGAATTTTGTGATGACTGAGCGCTAGTAAATTGCCAAGGAAACCAGTGATGACCGAGCGGAAGAACACAGTGTTGGCCGAGCAGTAATATTTTGGTAATTATTGAGATTCAAGATCTCTGGCCGACATAGTTGATTCTATTGGGATATGTAAAGTTAATTAAGGTTAAGCACGATTGGTCCACACTATTTAAATGCACAGGCATCTGTAAATTAATGCATGGATCCAAGATTTAATTAGTGATTACTTTGGAGAAGTAAATTAAATGTAAAATATGGAAAGATCCGTTAGATCTGACCTAACCTAAGATCTACGATCTTGATTAAGCAGAAAAAGATTCATTTTACCTAGATGAAGAGGTATAAGATAACCTAAAGGGGTTATTCATGGTATTGGTGATGTTGATGCAAGATGATTGCATAGTTAATTGATTGATAGGCATGATCAAGCAGAGAAGCAAAGAGTTGTAAGAGTGATTGCTTGACAGATTTCCAAGTAGATCTGAAGATTGAAAAGAGAATGGAGGCCACTCAGTGAATTAGCATTAGAGTTGAATTGGATCTAGATTTGCAAAGTAAGTTGTATGTATCAAATTACACCTGTTGATTACTTTCTAACCATTGTATCAGTCAAAATCCTTTAACTAGGTTGACCTAACAATCATTGTATAAATCCTTTGAGCAAGGTGACATTCAGGTGGAATGTTTTAAGTCCTCTAACAAGGCCACTCTTGACAGGGTGATTAAATCCTTTAACAAGGTTACATTTAGCAATGTGTTTTGTAACCTTTAATAGGGTTGGCTCCTAACAGAGCTCACTTCAGAAGAGTGAAAACTTGATAGCATGTTATTGGTGTTTTTTCCCAAATTGGGTTTCCACCTTAAATCATGGTGTCAACTTGTGTGAATGTTTATGTTGTATTTTACTATTAAGTTTCTACAAGCTGATTACATTTGAATAGTAAACTACATATGTATGTTGTTTATTTATGCTATTGCTACCGAGCAAATCTGAGTTGTTTAAAGTGTTATAAAGTTTCAATTGGTACATCTAGACCTGAGGATAACTAATTCACCCCCCTCTCAGTTATTCTGAATTCATTCTAACAATTGGTAATATCAAGGATTATATTATATTATTTTTATTTATTAAATTCTATTATTTAATTATTAATACCCTATTTTGACATGGGGACATTACACAATCCTAGATGGAGGATGAAAATATGTTGTTTGCAAGAGAAGTTTATTTAGATCAATATAAAAAAAAATTTCTTAAGTGCCCACTCTACTAGTTCAAATTTGGCAACAATAATGATGCAATTCAAGAATCAAGGTGTACAAGGATAATACACAAGGTTGGACTATGGATGACACTGCTATGTGAGATTTAAGGTGACTACTAATGAAAATGATGAGGTGAGAGTAAGAAAATAGTAACGTGAAGATGAGACCAAGGTGGGCAATAATAATGATATTATATGAAATCTATGATGCGAGATGAAAACTTAGATTAAAAACCAAGTTTGACTATAATAATGATACTTTGTGAACATGATGTGGGATAAGACTAAAAGAGACAATAATAAGGATGAAATTATGAAACTAACATGACAATTAATGGAGCTACGTAAATTAAGGTGGAAGACCTATCCTAATGTGAAAATGGGGATCCTAGAAAAAAATGTGGTGACTCAAAATGAGGTTATGATTTGGTACCTTGACATTAGATGATCAAAATGGTGAAATTTTTGCATGCTCAAACTTATGGAATTGATGAAAATCCTATAAGAACTAACTAGGGTTGGATTTGGTTGATTAAACAGGAAACTTGCAAGATTCTAGAGTGATCTCGTTGATACTACCAACAATCCTGTTGGAATATGACAACTAGGCAAATAAACTAGTAGGGACCAATCCTACAGGAAATATAAGCAATCCCACTGGGTTATCAAAGGTTGTGTATTACCATGAAAAAATTTCAACCCACTAGTTTCTCAAGTAAATCCCATAGGAATTGGATGCAATCCTGTGAGAATTAAAGTAGCATTGACTATGCTTAGTTTACCAAGTTTTCATTGCATTGACAATGTTCCCATTGGAATAAGGTAACTAGAATGGTGGAAATGTTGTAGGGAATGACTTAGCAAGTTTTTACTATGTAGTTTTGAAGGTTGACTATGCTTAGGCATGTTTTCATAGGATCTCATAGTGGTCCTATTGAAGTCTGAAATTGACTGGTTCTGGAAATCCATAGTAGCAAAAACTTTAGTGGCATTTATTCACCATTTGGCGAATGTCGCATGTCGGTGACCCAAAAATTGGCGAATGTCGCATGTCGGTGACCTGAAAATTCACAATTATTTTTCATATATTGGACTGACCCTATCGCCCGACATTTATTAATATTGGGTCCAATGCCTGGGCCCATTGCCCATTGGTTTATTTAATTTTATTCCATTTATTACACATTATCGCCAATGGAATAGAATTTTTGGTTCTGGTAAATTAAAAAAATTTGCCTATAATTTCTAAGCGACCCTTAATCGATAGTCTATATTCGCCAATATTTCTATACATATATATTTATAGGTGGCCCCAAATTTTCCTGACATTTTGTGGACAAGTGTCTCAAACTGACGTAGTTTTTCCAACATTATTAATCATATGAAGGTATTGGACGACCCATAATTGCTTCATAAATTAAAAAAGACATGTTATAATTATGCGAGATTTGCCAAATATTTGTATACCTAATACCCCCCGCTGAATTTTCCAAATAAGGATTAGTATAAAAACATTTTGATATCTCTATTTGTTCGATAGAAAAGTTTCAAATTGTTGAGTGCAACTGCATACTGCATTGGTGAGTCGCGACTACATTGCTGCAACTTAATTTGAGGCAAAGGTAAGTGATACTTATTATGTGAATCTATAATTTTGAGTTCATTATTTCAGAATAGGGTTGCAAAAATGGGGTTTCTTTTCCCTTTCGGCTCGAAATACACCGCTGGTCGTTGATCTATTCTCATCCAACGGTCACTGGTAGTCACTATCACATGTTGCACTGTCACGGGTCCCATTAACTTTTGGCTTGACATCTGATGTCACTAGGACACATGTCACTTAATCATTTGAAATTACAACTTCAGATTATTACTTATTACATTTATTAAATATTTATTTTTACAGTGTAGTCCAATTTATATTTAAATTATACTTAGTTGAGGGTTAATTCATGACATGTGCCTTGTTTCCGGAGTAGGTTTGCAAAAAATAGGGTCTCTTTTCCCTTTCGGCCTAAAATTCACCGTACATCATCGATCTGTGCTCATTAAATGGTTGGCAGTCATTGTCTTTAAATTTATTAAATTAAATATTTAACAATTAATTATAATTTGAGTAATGTTTAACTCAGACTTTAGCATTGAATAGAATTCAATTATTTCTATCTATGGGTATGTGCAGGATCATGGTATGTCAAACTAGGCCTTAAGTGGCAATGAAAATTCAGAAAATCAAGGTTAGGAAAGTTGACGTAAACATTTGGACAAGTTATCAACCTTATATAAAAAATGTGTAAGAAGAGAATCTGTAGAAAATTGAATCTAGTTTCTAAGCTACTATCCCTTCTTTAAAAATAAATATTATATATGGTAAAATTTCAAATTTCAATGCAGTAGTATGAAAATTTCAGGAAAAATATAAGAAGAAGGTGTATGTGTGACCACCTTAAACACAATAAAATGATAATATTTTTTTACAAGATTCTAGATATAAGTATTAGACTCATGTTCGGATGTGACGGATATTTTTGTGTATTATTTTCCAAGTATATAATTAATTATCATTTTTCTACTACAAATTTTTTAGAATATGAAAAATCTTGTGTTTGACCACCTTAACTTAGTGTAAAATTCATCAAATTGAAATTTTTTTAGTTTTCAATTTTAGTAGAAAAAGCATAGAATGTGACTCATATTTTGCATTTCAAAAATGTTATACCATTTGAAAGTTATAGTTATTTTTCAATCAGTCTATCACTCAAGACTAAAAAGATAAGAAGTAGGCATATGTCTGACCACCTTAAACACAATAAAATCGTAATATTTTTTTACTATATTCTAGATATAAGTAGTAGATTAATGTCTGGATCTGATGCATATTTTTTTTAAATTTGTTTCCAAGTAAATAATTAATTATGATTTTTCTTTTGCAACTTTTCCAGAATATAAAAACTCTCATGTCTGACCACCTTAATTTAGCCTAAACTTCATAAAATTGATTTTTTTATGTTTTTTTCTTGTAGTAGGCGAATCATAGAATGTGACACATGTTTCAGATTTAAAAAATGACATACCATTTGAAAGTCATAGCTATTTTTCAATCAGTCTACCAATCAGGCCTTCTTTTTCACATCGCCACTTTTTGGCATACCATGATCCTGCACATACCCCTATATTATTATCAAAATTATATTATCACACATCGATATGGAACATTGGCAAATTTGGCATATAATTTATCAATATAGACCACATACTTTTTATATTTAATTTTTTAATATTTAATATTTAATACAAAATTGTGTGAATAGGAAGTATCCTTAAAAATAGTTAAAAAAATTTCTTGCAACAAGGGCACTGGTAGTGCTTGGTAACTTGGTTGATCATATAACAAAAAAATAGAAAAAACACAATGAACTATGGAAACCCTCCATTTTAAAATCAATAATAAAACTATTTTAAATGTTAAAAATAAAAACTTGCTTTGTCTCTGGATTGATAAAGAAACTTAATGGTTTTAAAAATTCAAAAACCCAGTCTTCAGATTTAAAAATGGAAGTACTAATCCATCGCTTAAGCATACTTAAATATCTAAAACATAGATAAAGAAACTAATTAAAATATTGTAATCACAGAGAAGTCTAAGAATCATTTTTTTGTACCCATTAAAAGAAAATTGAAATGAACTTCAAAATTTTTTATTATTTTTTTCATAAAATTACATTGTAGAGTAAAAACAGGATCCTACTAGGCAACTTGCTAGGTTCTTACAACTAGCCCAAAAAAACTAAACTACTACTATTACTAGCCTACGAGGGCACTAGTAGTGGACCAGTGCTATGATAGTATCGGTATAAAAAATCAAAACAAAAAAGTGAAACTTTGCATGTCCATTGTCAAAAGACCAAGGTAACATGAATGGGTAAACTAGTGATCTTCATCTTCCCTTTCGTCTGAGTAGAATTTTCTAGAGAGGATAATCTCTAATAATTCTACAAGACATGTGTAGTCTGGCTTGTCCAGTTCATCAAGGAAAAACCATTTCTGGAGAAAATCCCTCCCAAGCCATGCCCATTTCCTGTGTCACGTTAGTTTCTCATCATTGAGGTTCAATAGAAAGGGTTGTCTAGCCACATTTCTGCCCGGCTCCAACAATTTGGTTATATCTCTTGGCCAAGGGATCCCTACCTCTAATTCCACAAAAATAGCAACATCAACATCGTCCTTCAGGAATTTCTCTTTAAAAAACTTCCTTAGCAGCATCAGCATATCCACCTTCTGTCCTCTGAGGTCGAGGAGAGATGCAAAAAACCAGGACGTAATATCGTGTAGACATGGTAACTGTCAACATTCTCAAGGAACTCTTGACCCAATAACATCAATACAATAGAATTTATAAAAGTGCCACCACCTACCTCCCTACAAACAAAAGTGAGGATTTCTTCTGAGACATTGCCCAAAAAGGACCTCTGGTCATCTAGGGATGTGCATCTCAAACAAATTGGTGTGTCCATTTTTAATTCTTGACAACCTAAAGACCTAAAAACCTAAACTTTAAAACCAGAGGCAAAATTTCAACCACAGGTAACTCTGACTCTTAATCTACCAAAATAAAAATGAAGAAGAAAGAAGTGAGATTGTCTATAAATAGCCCTGACCGCTTGAATGATAGTGATCATGGATACTTAGCAATTAATTATTCTTTCTTTAATCTTATTTAGTTCATTGTCCTTAATCTTTAATATAAATCTTTCCCATAAATGCATTATGTGTGTGAGAGATTTAAATCCATTGTCCTTATTCTTTCATAGCCACCTATAAATATTTTCTATAAATGCATGTGTAATATCATTCGTACGTCCTACTCGTTGATCTGTGTGTTGTGTGGATGGCAGTTAAAGAATATCACTGACAAGGCATTTATTTCTTATTAAGTTACGAGTTACGAGTTACAGTTGCACTATCCACCATCCACGTAAACAAATAACTAGTAGTAATCAACGACAATGGTTATGGTGTAGGTTTTAAGGCTTGATACCTGTCATCATTTTGGTGACTTCCTGCATAACTCTATTTCCTTCAATAAATTCGGGCCGAAATTAAAATTCAGCTATTGATCTAGGATCATCAAATGTTCTCAAATAATACATTTAACAATATAAAACAATGGATATTTCTAATTAGGTTATGTGTCCATGTGTGATCAGTTATATTCACAAAAATAAAGGCAATATTCACTAGATGTGATATTGCATTAATTATAATGTTTTTGATTAAAAAAGTAGTGAAACCAAGGGGGCATTAATTATAATGTTACATCTCTAATAAATTGGCATTTGGCATTGTCCCATATGACGAGTCCCATCCTTTGAAAATCACCAATAAAATATTTTTTTTCCCATAATTAACAAAAAAATAGCCAATAAAATAAATAAATTTTCAAACGGTAGATACAATTCGTCAATACATTTATTTGTTTCCCTTCAAAAAAATCATTCGCCTCATAGATTATAATTGTTTGATTCAAAATAAAATCATTCGCCTTATACAATATATATTTCCCCCCACATTAATGTAATATTCACCAGGATTTTATGGAATCCTCATTCGGCAGGGAAAAATTCGCCTTCAACTTTATTTTATTTTCCTAATTTGGAAAAAAAATTGCCTTCATCGAGAAAAATTCCCCCCTAAAATAATGTAGGATTCGCCAGGATTTTACATGTTTTCCTAGGAGGGGGGTTCTTAAAGTTATCCCTAATCCAGAGGATTCTTAGAGAAAACCCATGGGAACAAAATGGTGATGATTTTGGGATATTGGGTTGATTTTTGACTAAAATTTAGGTTGATATTGGGTTGTTTTTTGACTAAAATTTAGGTTAAGTATTTTGGTGACTTGGTGGATTTTGGCAAGATTTTGGACTTAATTGTTTTGGGAAAAGATGTTTTTTTTTGTAGACAAACACAACAATCAAAGAGAGTTTCTAATAAACAAACACAAAAAGAACAACCTAGGTTGGAAAGTTGATACTACTTGTTGAGTCCTAATTGGATAAATCCGTATACTTAGAAAAAGTGGACAAATAGGGATCAAGTGTCACTGGCTCTCCTCCATGATATGAGAATCACTTGATCTCATACTCTTAAAAAACAAAAGTATTTATGCCTCAATTATTAGAAGTATGTAATGGGGTATCTTTAGAGGTCCAACCTATTGACAGGACTTTGTGATGGCCTCTCCAACAAGGTGAGAGTTGTCATCGGTTACTGGAGTACCGACCAACTTTTCCTAAAGAGGTTTACTAGAGAGTGATCTCTCCTTGCCTCCAAGCACCTGGTAGTTAGGTCACGATGGTGCGGGAATGGTTTAGGTGGGCAGGTGACTATTTTATGATAAGGGGATTTCTAGTTTTAAACTCATCAAATTTTGGGGACTTAGAATGGGTGAGGTTTCCTATAAGTGATAGTCAGATTTGACAAAGAAAACTAGAAAATATAGGCTAGAGTTAGAATAAAAATCTATCTATAGTCATATTATAAATTTCCAAACATTAACGGTGCTCTGGACAAAGAACAAACAACAATACCAAATATATATATGATCATCAACCAAGCATACATCAGTTGCGAAGAAAAGTATTTCATCTAACTACAAAGGAACTGAAGCAGAGGACATAAGGATGCATACAACATGAAAGACATTCATTAAATCCAGAACCAAAGACAATGCAGAGTGCACACCAAGAGTAATCTTTCATTCCTTCATTAACTTTAAGAGCCAACATCATTTGTTGGTACATCCATGCCTCCAAGGGAGCATTAATCTACTGAGATTGATCAAGTAACTAAGCTAAGAACATAAGAGAAACAATCATTATGGAAAACAAAATCATCAATTGTTTTGACCCTTAGAATGATGTTAGAATTCTTATTTATAGACATGGCTTCATTATCTTCTTTGAGATCTTCAACCTATACAACCTACTATCTACATTGAATACAATATTTACAACCGGTACTACTTGCACTGTCATAATCATTCTTTTTTTATATTACAACAATCGAAAGGGACATAAAAGAGAGGAAGAAAAGAAGAATACTCCCAGGGACCAATCACTCAGGAGACACCATCATACATGTAGATGTGACTTATACATTCTGGGTGTCTTGAGTCAAACACTCCATAAATGCAACAATGAATCCTTGCCTTCGGTATGCCCTCTATACGTCAAATATTAATTAATGGATCAACGCTCCAGGAGTTGGGAAGACATCTACAATTTTCTACCTTTCTCCTGTCACTTTTAGGTTGTAATGTACTCACTTAATCTTTGACAAGATACTTACAATTATTTGGGACGATGGTCGTTCGGCTCTAGAAGAATCATCAACATGAACCACCATAAAGAATAAAGAATGAAGTTTAGAATTATAGACTCTGAGAGCTTAGGATCAAATAATAATTAATAGAAGAATAGGGATTCATGGGAGGAGAAATTTTGGAACCCAAAGGATTTATTGTTCCTTAAATTTCTTGAAGTCTTCCAATATTTTAATTACACCTTCTTTGTCAACCTCCTTCAAACAGTCCATGCGACTGGTAGTCTCATCAAGATAGTATCTTACATCCTAACCTTTATCTTCATCTCAGAGGTGGTCTTGGTGGAATCATGAGCCTTCAACATCCACTGGGTGAGATTGTCCATAACTGAACTGGAAAATTTTCCTGGCGATTGGAATTGTGCATTAGCCAGCTCATCAAATTTAACTAATAAATAATTAATGAGAGTATATGTTCTGAGGCTTAATTGGTTTGTGGATGTGACTTCCTGAAAAAAATTGGTATATTGCTCCATTGTATCTCAAATGATAGTAACATGAGTGTCTATGACCTTTACCATTTGTTTTCTTGTCCTAATTCTAAATGCAAGTCTAGAGTACTGGGTCTTCGAGAACTCATAAAATTCATTCCCCAAAATTCCTATCTCAACCAAGTCTTCTTCCCCCAGGCCCAAAATTTCCACAAGATCATCCTTCCATCCCTCATACTTCTTATACTCTACCTACCATGCTGGGATGAGCCTATTTAATAGGTAAATGATGTAGTATTCCTTGTACAAGTCCAAGAGAGATTCAGATAAAAATCTTTTCACATCTTCCATTTTCTTGACTACTCACTCATCCACCACCAATTCTTTCTTCTTCATGGAATAGAGTGCATCTATGTTTCCTTGTGGAAGTGTCATTATGAATTTGGAGGGCTAGGGCATTATAGAAGAGAGGGGAAGTGCTAATTTGGTCAAGAGTCTCCATACATTTTACTTTGAATCTCAGATATCTTTCCTCTTCTGATATTATTTCTCATACTGGTCATGAATATCTTGGCTTGCTTCATCTAGGAGACCCAACTCTCCTCTTCGATCTCTCCAACCTAGAGGAACCTCTGTTATAGTATAAGCTTTAGTTGTTACTTCAGATTTGTCTTTGTTCTTTGGTGGGTCTGCCACTATTGCCACCTCATTTCTATCTAGATCTCTCCAGATAGTATGGAGGGTATGAGCCTTCTTTGGTTTCTTTTCCACCCAGCCTTTGGCCAACATCTTGGCTAGTGACAAAGCGGCTGAAATTTCTGTTGGAATTTTTCTCCTCCAAAATTCTACTAGCCACTATGGAGGACCCTGTGCCTCGCTCATCACCATTCTTGAACCTAATGAGGTATCTTTGGGCCTTTTCTCATGATTCTCCATTATTGTATCTTTGACGTTGTCACTAGGATTGTTACCTATATTTTCTTCTCCCACCCCTGTATCATTTCTTGGGATATTTTCTATGAGCAGGGAAGGTGGTGGAATATGGGGAATCTTTTCATCTTGGACCTCTTCTTATTCAAGTCCCAAGGTGACCTCTTCTTTATATGTGTTCAGGGAAGGCAATGGGCCTTTCTCACCTCCTTGAGGTTGGAGCATAGCATCTAAAGGTATGGTTGATCCCAAAGGTCTGGTTTCCCCAGATACCGACAATTACTCTTCAACCCTCTTATTTTCTTGTTCTCTCTTATCTTCTTCTTCCTTTCTCTTGGCTTCCTTCTACCAGTGCTCTTCTTCCTATTTTTGGGTTTTCTTTTGCACCTCTTCAATATCCTTCACTTTCTAGAGGGTATCTACGTCTTGTTCTTTGACCGCCTCCTCGTTCATTTTCTCTTTAGCCAGGTGTAGACTGCCCAGTTCATTGATGCAGAAGAATTCATCAATTTTTTTTTGAGAGATCTCTAGTAGCTCTTCTGGGGCGTCATACTTTTAAGAGGAGGAAGTTGAGGAAATTTCCTAGACCTCAGCCATATTTTTAGGTTCTGGGCTTGGGTCCTTATTTGGAGGGGATCTATCATATTTGTCTTCTTCCTCCTTTGGATTGGTTCCCTAGTGGCAGCTATTTCTACTTAATCTCCAATCTCCTCATCACATGGCATACCAAATGGGGTAACTAGGGAGGGAGTTGTGGTTTACGGGGTTCGAGAGCCCACCAAGGTAGCTTTGAGGCCAAATATTATGCTGGAATTAGCTGCTTCTGTAAACTTTGAGGACCTCTCCAATTTCTCATCTAACTGCCCCATGAGGGGCTCTAAGATTGGGTTCGATGGCTGGGTGGTTCCGTTGAGCTTATATTTTCCTTGGGCTTTGGATTATTCCACTTCCTGGGGTCCAAAAATAGTTACCCCCAAAAATGGTGCATCCAAACAGACACTCTTCGGATATACTCTAGAAAAATGAGTCTAGCTTCACTCAATAATGGTTCTAAAGATGACCTCTATAAAATTTTTTATAGGGTACTCTAGTCCGCCGGTAGGAGGCTCATCTTGTCAATTTTTGCTTCTTTATACTCAGTGTCTTCGAGAGACCCACTGTTAGAGAACAACTATGGGAATGTCTCGAGGTTGAGATGCTCCATCATACCCTTTAATATTCTTGAACACTACCTATTTCAGACATCAAAATCATCCTATAAATCTTCCCAAAAATATTCTAAGTGTTGCTCATGGGGTTGAGATCCTTGGGGTATTTCCTTCTCTACCTGGCCGCGTGGATAATAATTCTTGCAGGTAAGTGAAAATTTAGTTAAGTTCAAACCACTTAACTTGTTCTCCTCTTCTTAGGCTACCATAAGGGTGCATGTGTAGTTGCCATAGGTAATTGGGAAAGGCACTAAGGTGATTTTATTTGTGTCCTATAAGTTGTGTACCTCTAGTACCTGCCTGCAAAATTCTAGAAAAACAATCTTATCCCCACAATATTTTGGTAACAAAAATGGGCTTCCTGAGAACCTAGTAACCCAAATGTAGGTGGGTTCTAAAAATTGGATAAAGTAACATCCCCATGGGTTGACCATGGTCATCACCTTTAGGGACATCCTGAAACTTACATCCTTAGTGAGCACCTTGATCCCATGAAACACGAAGGCATCATTTACTCTACAACATTTTTAGAATGATACGTCCCATTGAAGCTTGGGAAAATTATCCCATGGGGTGGATTTCCTTCTCTCTAAGCCGAGGAAATCAACTATATCCAACCCCCAAATTACTCCCTATTGTTGGGCTAGAGACCATAAAACAAAATATGTCATATAAAAGAAACTATCTTCCCCTACCTTCCTCATTTGGGAATCCACATGATTGGAGATGATGGGGGATTAGTAAAAACACTACCTATTAGTGGTCATGTAGTAAAGGAAGTTATACATCCACAAAGAGAATTCTAGGTCATGAGGCTCACCAAAAATCCCACACGAAAATATTATCTCAGCCTGGACCGAATCCTTGAAGTTGGAGTGAGGGATATCCATCTTCATCTTTTTAAAGTCCTAGCTTGGGCTTCTCAAACATTTTATATTAAGGAGAAGTTGAGCTACATCTCCTACCTCTGTAAGTTGTATTGATGCCACCTGGTTTATGGTAATGGTTCCCTTGAAGAAAGGAATCCTCCATATCATGGCAATGGTATCTTGGTCTAAGGAGGCAATGGGCACTTCAGAGGATGTGACAACAACGCGATTATCCACGTTGTAATTCTTGGCCATATGTAATATTAACTTTGGAGCCTACATAGGGTAAGGGAAGTAAGTTTATTCAATAATTTTGGAGGCAGTGATGTTGATAGATGATAAATTTTTGGTGTACCTCAGCTGGTATATTGATTGTCTAAGGATTCCTAATTCGGCCCAGGTACTAAAATTTGTATCTGAAACTTCCCAGAGTGTGGATTCAATCTAGGACCCTTGAATGGCTCTATCCTTTCTGTATTTCATTTCCAGGGGTATCTTTTCCAAGTCCTTCTTTTCTTTTGAATTATTGGCTAGAACTACAAAGGTGCTAGGGAGTTCCAGACTTCCTAGTGGTGGTCCTGCTGCTGCCATTTTCCTTTATTAGAACCTGCAAGATCAGATGACCGTCTGTATAAGATATATGATATATTAAGCTTATGGAAACTTTGGATTCTAGGAATTTGAGGAGTATATACCCTATTATTTGGAAACAAATAAATAACATTAATTATCAACAAAGAATACTGGACGAGACATCCTATTCACAAGAAAACCATAAGGTTCATGATGCATGGCCGAGAAGGCCAACGTCTGAAGATAGTAAATTAGAAAATTGATGTTAGAAAAAGCATGTTGGTGACCACTAAGATATCTAGGGACTGAATCATGGAAGGGGAAAAAATTACAAATAGACTGTTAATGTGACATTAATTAAATGACTGGTCACTTCTAGGGTTTGCCACGTGTGCGTCTACTCATGCAGAGTTATGGAATTTAATTGATAGTTGCCATAACATGAAATATATTAATGAACAAATAGGAAAAATTTAAATGTTTGATCATGGGAACCATTTTCTCCATTAAGGTGGGCATGACAGAGGAGAGAGAAAACTCAAAACTATCTTCCTGAAGCACAGACCAGACCCTGGGACTAACTCAGACCCTACAACTTGACAAAATTTACCATTTGACAATGAGACCTGGGTCAGACTGACTCAATATGGAGTCCATGACCCATTATTATAATGCATGGTCTTAAGGGCCTCACAATGAATTCATACCAGAAAAAACTCCTATTCACAAAGAACTTGCTAATTACTCATACCTCCACAAGTTTACATCATACACACACATTTACAAAATATACACAAAGATTTAAAAAATATTTATAGGAACTTACACAATGCAGCTATGGGTTAGAAAATCTATGAGGGATAGATGCCAAGGCCACAAAGGGATAGGCCCAAAATATACACAAACACTATTCACAAAAATGGATAGTAGGCAATACAAGAGTAAAGAGAAAGAAAGCCAAAAGAAAGAAAACAAAACCAAATAGAAAAATGAGGAATCAGGAGGCCAAAGGCCAAGGAAGAACCTACCTAAAACATGGAATGCTAAAGCTGATGAAACCGTAGTCACTATTCTACCAATTGTTTTGATCAACTAATTCAGATACCCAAGCACGTGCACAAAGAATTAGAAAATTCACAAATGAAGACTCAAGCTTTGTGAACACTACACACTTCACAGTTTAATTTCTCAAAGGGAAATTTTTGCTCAAGGTAAATGTACAAGTGAAGGGTAAAAGCCTTTTATAATTCCTAAGAGAGCACATTAATTTCTAATCTAGATTCTAAGGGTAATTATATTATGAAGTCCAGACCTTAGGGCACTTGGAATTCACTTCCTCAAGTGAATACAAAAGCTACAACATCGAAACCACCAGAGTTCAGAAGTCTTGACCAAGAACAAGAGGACACTCCAAGATCTGGATCCTGGACAAACACAAAAAAAGGGACGAAGAAAACAAAGAAATAACAAAGAAAAAGGGGACCCAACATTTTTCCATCCAAAATTTAGGGATGGGTATGTAGGGCATAACACAAGCTCCTACATCAACAAGCATGGGTTTTTGGTTTCTAAAATATTGGTTTGTAGTGGGGGAAATTTTAGGGCCCTATGCCTATTCTAGCATTAGGTCTCTCCATCCCTAAAGGGAGCTCCCCCTTTTTGTAAGGTCTTATATACACCTACATAACTGTAGATTATATGAAGAGCTAGTGGAATAGATCACACACCAAGATAGTAATGAACTATAAATGATTGAATGTTTGAAGATCTTAAGTTGATGATCACCAAGACATAGAAAGTTAATGCAAGACATTAAATCAGTTAATGTATTGTATTGTCATTGATGTAAATTTGATATAATCTATATGGTAATGTACATATTGCTAAAGCCTTCAAAGAACTAATTAATCAAAGGCTATGCTATCAGTAATGAATAAAAGTTAAGTATTCACAAAGTGACTGTATACACCAATGGAGTGCACACTGACGGACAAAGTAAACCAATGAGAACAAAGTCACAGTGTTACTCGATGAGAAAAAGAACATTACTAACGACCAAAGTCAAAGTGTTACCCAATGAGAAAAGCACAGTGTAACTTGACAAACAAAATTATAGTGTTGCCCGATAGACGGAGATCTCGAAGACAACCGAAGTTACACCGATGGAATACTAGTTGTCACCGACGACTAACTGAAGCATTGACCAACAAAACAAAGAGTTTAGAAATGACAAAATGCTTAGCTATCAAGAGATAAATATAAAATTAACTAGTATTTATCATTGTTTTAATTGACAAGATAAAGCCAGAGATAAGTAAAGGATTTAAAGTTGTTTTGTCTAGTTTGCAAGAAGATCTCTATGAGATAAAACATGAGTTTTGCTTTAAATCTAATTGGCAAGAATTATGGATCACACTAAGATCAAGAAAGCCAAGAAATGGTGAAATCATGTCTATATAAGAGACAAGATAATTCAATATGAATAAGGGGAGTGACAAGAGAATAGAGTGACAAGAGAATAGATGCTAAAGAGATTTTGAAGGAGAAGAAAGTCTTCATTCAGACCTAATCAATCAAGATGAGGAAAGAGATAAATTCTGTAGACATCGATGAATAGTGATACAAAATCACATAGTAGAAAAGTGTGGAGCAAGGCTATTGAATTGATAACATTGATTAGAGAGGTAATGCACTTACAATAGATATGCAAATCTGCAATTCTAGTTGTATATGTGAATAAATCAATTTACGGTTTCAATTTAACCATTGAAGCATCAAGTCTCTTAACCGAGCAGGACTTAAAAAATATTTTCTTATTGAGATACATCCCAAGGAGTATAAAAAAGTTTGATCATACAAAGTAGCATTGGATATGCCCGATACCTATTGACAGGACAAGTGAGTGTTTGATCAAGGATGGTAGCATTAGATTCTAGATACTAAGTGACAAAATATTCATTTAAATCCTCTAACAAGGTCACACCTAACAGTGTGTTTTAAACCTTTAATAGGGTTGGATCTTCATTGAGCTCACTTTAGAAGAGTGAAAATTTAGGGTACCAATCCCAGTTTTTTTTCCCTTAACAGGGTTTCCACATTAAAAATCCATGTTTCAATGTGTCTATGAGTCATTACTTTATTATTTTTCATTTCACATAAATAAATATGGATTGATCGGTATACACTAGTTATTTACTATATTTCAGTAAATGAATGGACTTCTTATTGGTAAACATACAGTAGATATAAGTATATGGAGGTATTCAATATCTTACAAGGCTAAAGATAACTAAAGGTATAAAATTGTGGCACTAGGTTTTAAGGATTGATTATTGGAATATTTTTGAGGCCACTGATTCAACCACCTCCCCTCCCCCTCTCAGTTATTACTAATAATTGGTATGAGAGCTTGTGTGCTTAGAAAGGGAGTTTAACAGTTCAAGCTAAAGATCACAAGATGAATAGATGAGATTTACACAAGTTGAACAAAGACAACTTTGAATCATGGAAAAGCAGGATAAGATTCCACTTATTAGGTATTGGAAATGATGTTACTCAATACTTAGATACTAAATATGTGTTTCCCATAGGAGCACTCACAGTTGACCAAATGAGAGAGAAGCATGAGCACAACTACATGATAATAGAGCTTGCTTCCTCCCTCTTCGATGCTGAATTTGAAGATGTCAAAGCATGCACAACTTAAAATCAGATGTGGGATAAATTGAAGCTTTTACATGGTGATGATAAAAATATTTTGAGAGTGAAGGCATAAAGCCTTAGAGGAAAGTTTGATGATCTCAGAATGAAAAAAGGTGAAAACATCACATAGTACAACACAAGAATCAAAGAGGTATTCATTGTTATCCGAGAATTTGGAGGTGTACTAGATGAAGATACAGTGGTAAGTAAAATTATAAGAACCTTACTGCCTACTTATGATGTAGAGTATTTTCCATACAAGAAAGAGAGCAATAGAAAATAACAATGTTACTCTAGATAGTTTGATTGGAAGACTGATTTCATTTCAGATGAATAAATTTGATAATAGTGTCTTACCAAACATAGAGTTTGCATTCAAATCTTCATTGAGAATAATTAAATCAAGTCATAAACACACTATGAGAAAATATAGTGATAGTGAAAGTGAAGAAGAAGATCTTGATGAAATTGAAGCACTTATGGAAAGAAGAATGCAGAGAGGCAAAGGTAAATTACCACTTGTATGGTTTAATTGTAAAGAGATTGGACACTTTGCTGCAAGATGTCCTAATTCAAGAAAAGATGATAGAAGTAAAGACAGGTCATTTGAAAAGAAGTTTGACAGAGGTGATTACAGAAGAAAATAACAATTAGAAAGAAGAGATACCTAAGACTAAAAGGAAAAAGGAAAGAAGGCCAGTTACCTAGCTACATGGAAAAATGAAGATACTGACACCGAATCTGATGAAGACATCAAGATGGTGTTTGTGGCAGTAAAAGATGATTCAAATGAAGATGAAGAAAGGTATGTAGAAACTGCACTCATATCTAAAATTAGTAAAAAAGATGTCTAGATCATAGATAGTGGCTGAACTCACCATATGACCGGTGACAAAAAAAAGTTTGAGACTTTTGAGTACTATAATGGTGGTTCAGTAAGAATGGGTAATGATACACCTTGTCCAATTGAAGGTAGAGGAACCATAATGTTGAATAACCTGATAAAATGTGAAAATTCTTATTGGGTGAAAGGATTGATTTATAATCTATTGAGTATTTCTCAGTTGAATAATTTAGGTCACAGAGTAGCATTTGAAAATAAGAAGGAAAAGATCTTCAATGAATCAGGAAGGTTGATTGGTACCGGTGAGAAAACAAAAGGTAACTTATTCTATCTGAATGATACTGACACCACTTGCTTAATGGCTAGAAACAAAGACATATGGTTGTGGCATAAAATATTGTGTCATGTAAACTTTTACAACATGATAAAGATAAGAAAAAAGAGAAATGTAAGAGGCTTACCAATAATGAACAAGCCCAACAATATCATGTGTAAAAATTGTCAAAAAGGTAAGATGACAAAGTCTAATTTCAAAAGAAAAACCCATATATCTGATGCCATTCTAGAATTAGTCCATACTGATCTATGTGGACCCATGAGGACAAAGAGTTACTATGGTGATAGATATTTCATTCTCTTTGTTGATGATTACTCTAGAATGATGACAATTATGTTTCTAAAAGATAAATCATAAGCATTCAATATGTTTAAATGGTACAAAACAATGGTAGAAAAAAAAAGTGGTAAGGAATTAAAATGCTTAAGATCAAATAGCGAAGGGGAATTTTTTTCAGATGAATTCAATAACTTTTGCAATGAGCATGGAATCAAAAGACAGGTCTCTACACCAAGAACACCACATCAAAATGGAATTTATGAAAGAAGGAACATATCCATTATTGATTGTTCAAGGACACTGATGATAGAGAAGGGAATCACCCAAATCTTATGGATGGAAGCTCTTAGTACTATTGTTTACACATTGAACAAAGTTCAATTGAAGAAAGACACCAAGAATACACCCTATGAGCTATGGTATGGTTACACACCCAATGTAAGTTACTTTAAAATCTTTGGTAGTCAATGTTATATCTTAAAAGATTATAGAAATGGAAAGCTTGACTCCAAAAGTGATTAAGGTATCTTTCTAGGGTATTCTACCAAGAGAAAGGCTTATAAATGTCTCAATAAAGCCTCTAACAAAATTGTTGAAAGTGCAAATATAAAGATAGATGTGTTAGTAATAACTGAGAGGGGGGGATGAATCAGTGGCCTCAAAAATTTATCCTTTAAACTTTAATCCACCCATAATACACCTCAAATTATTAAGTCCCTACAAGATGTATGCCTTGAAATACTTCAAACAATTTACTGTCTGTCGGTTTACCTTGTCTGTCCTTATTCTCCTTGATTACTGATAAGCAGTAAAACTCATTTACCAATACTCAGTAAATATGCAGAGTATACCAATCAATCCAGAAATGCATATGTGAAATGTAAAATAATAAAGTAATAAACCATACACACATAACACATGGATTTTAATATGGAAACCCTATTAAGGGAAAAACCACTGGGACCAGCATCCCAAATTTTCACTCTTCTGAAGTGAGCCCTGTTAGGAGCCAACCCTATTAAAGGTTACAAAAACATTGTTAAGTGCGACCATGTTAGATATTTTTATACATAGGTTGTCACTAAGTATCTAGCATCTATGCTACCATCCTTGAATCAGTCTTTAGACTGTCAATAGGCTTTATGCTAATCTTACTACCATCCTTGAATCAGCCTCTTTCTTAGACTGTCAATAGGCTTTAGGTAAGACCGCTGCTACTATCATGAA
>MU227592.1:396447-416789 GCA_018584345.1 Thuja plicata | reverse complement strand
AGATTTTACTTACCACTGTCTCCTCTTCAAGTGTACCTCCAACACCTCATATAGCATTGACTACTTCTTTTATTCTTGTGCTATACTGAGTGATGTTTTCACCTTCTTTCATTCTGAGATCATCAAACTTTCCTCTAAGGCTTTCTGCCTTAGCTCTCAAAACATTTGTATCACCTCCATGTACAAGCTTTAGCTTATCCCACATTGTCTTTGCATTTTTACAATCTTTGACATCCTCAAATTCAACATCAGAGAGTGAGGCTGAAAGCTCTATAACCATGCAGTTATGTTCATGCTTTACTCTCAATTTATCTACTATCAATGGTCCTCTAGGAAACACATATTTAGTATCTAATTATTGAGTAATATCATTGCCAATACCTGATAAGTGGATTTTTATCCTGCTTTTCCATGAAGCAAATTTGTCTTTGTTCAACTTGGGCACATCTCATTTGTTCATCTTGTGATCTTTACTTAGGTCTTGAAACCTTCCTTCTAAGCACACAAGCTCTGATACCAATTGTTAGTAATAACTGAGAGAGGGGGGGTGAATCAGTGGCCTTAAAAATTTATCCTTTAAACGTTAATACACCTAAGATTATTAAGTCCCTACAAGATGTATGCCTTGAAATACTTGAAACAATTTACTGTCTGTCGGTTTACCTTGTCTGTCCTTATTCTCCTTGATTACCAATAAGTAGTAAAACTCATTTACCGATACTCAGTAAATATGTAGAGTATACCAATCAATGCAGAAATGCATATGTGAAATGTAAAACAATAAAGTAATAAACCATACACACATAACACATGGATTTTAACATGGAAACCCTGTTAAGGGAATAACCACTGGGACCGATACCCCAAATTTTCACTCTTTTGAAGTGAGCCCTGTTAGGAGCCAACCCTATTAAAGGTTACAAACACACTGTTAAGTGCGATCTTGTTAGAGGATTTTTATACATAGGTTGTCACTAAGTATCTGGCATCTACACTACCATCCTTGAATCAGTCTTTAGATTGTCAATAGGCTTTATACTAATCTTACTACCATCCTTGAATCAACCTCCTTCTTAGACTGTCAATAGGATTTAGGTAAGACCTCTGCTACTATCATGAATCAACCTTTTTGGTAATCTGTTAGGATATACCTCAATTATAGAAGATGGTTAAGTCCTTCTCTGTTAAGAGACTTAATGCTTCAATGTTTAAACTGAAACACAATGACCTGTTTCTAATGCAAATTTGAATTGCAGATATTCAGATCTATTTATGTACAATACCTCTCTAATCAATGTATCAATTTAATTCCTTTGTACTTCACACTTTCTTCTCTGTGATGTTGTGCTTCACTGTTCGTCGGTGTCTGCAGAATTCTTTAGCTCTCCCTTAGCTTGATTGATCAGGACTGTATGAAGTTTATCCTTCACCAGTTTCTCTTTAGCATCTTCTTTCAATTCACTCCCCCATATATCTAAGTGCATGTGGAAATGAATTATGATTGTCTCTTATATAGACATGATTTTCCTTGATTCTTGATTCTTGGCGTAAAAAACAATCTAGCTAATTTGATTTATGGCTTTAACTCCTGATTTGTCTCGTAGTTATCTTCTTGCCAACTGTATAAATCAATTTCTTTAGTTGTGGTCGAGTAAAAAAAATAAAACAACTAGTTAAGTATATCTTTAAGCTCTGCCAGCTAGATATTTTGTCATTTTCTGATCTCTCTGTTCTGTCAGTCAATTCTGCAGTTTGTCGCCGGTGACAACTGCCAGTTCTGTTGGTGCAACTTTAGTTAGCTTCAGGATCTCTATTCGTTGGGCATCATTGGATCTTTCTCATCGGGCATCCTTTGATTCCGCTTCATTGGGCAACACTATCTTCTATTTGTCGGGCATCACTGTGACTTTATCTCTGTCTTTACCGGTGGTGTGCACTTCGTTGGTGTTGTCTATTACTTAGTAAATACTTGACTTTTATGCATTGCTAAAAGCATAATCATTGTTCCATTGATTCTCTAAAGTCTTTGGCATTATGTGTATGACCATATAGATGTCAAAACCATTAACTGATTTAATGTCTTGCATCATCTTCAACTTAACATTATCAAACATTCAATTAGTTACATGTCATCAAGATGAATTTGTAGAGAAGAATAAAAAGGAAAGCACAAAAGAACCAGAGGACTACAATAGGTTTGTTTACAATGAAGAACCTAACACTCTACCTGAGTAACAATGTATACCTTCTAAGCAACAGAATATTACAACCGAGCATCAAGCTGCAAACACTGAAAATCAAGATATTGATCAAGATGATGTACCAAGTGATGGAGATTAGAATGAAGGAAAAAATGATGATCAAGATGATAGACAGAGAATTGAACCTATACTTTCTAGGTATGTCAGAAGGAATCATCCACAAAACCAAATCATAGGAGACAAGAAGGCTGGTATGAGAACCAACACTAAGTCTCTAAACGCAAGATGTCTAATTTGTGATATTGATCCAAAATTTGTCAATGTTGCACTTGATAATGATGAAGGAGTTAGTGCTATAAATGAATAAATTGAGAAGATTGAGAAAAAAAGACATGGACTCTAGTATTGAGACTAGATGACAAGAATGTCATCAGTACTAAATGGATATTCAGAACTAAGCTGAATGAGAATGGAGAAGTCACCAGGAACAAAGAAAGACTAGTATTCAAGGGGTATGCACAAGAATAAGGGATTGACCATGGAGAGAACTTTGCACCCATTGCAAGGCTAGAAGGAGTGAGAATATTACTTTCTTATGCTGCATTTAAAGGATTCAAGGTATACCAGATGGATGTCAATTCTGCATTCCTAAATGGAGTACTTGAGGAAGAGGTATACATTGAGCAACCAGAAGGGTGTGTTGATCTAGAGAAGAGGAAAATGTTATGTAGACTACACAAAATCTTGTATGGATTAAAACAAGCATTGAGAGCCTGGTATGAAAGAGTTCATTCCTATCTCATAAGTATTGGATTTGTAGGAACTAGTGAAAACATTAATCTTTATTTGAAGGAAGATACTGATGCTAACATTTTGATTGCTGAAATATTTGTTGATGACATCATATTTGGAGGCAATGATATGCTATGCAAATCATTTGCAAATGAAATGAGAAAAGAGTTTGAGATGTTTATTTTTTGGAGAGATCAAGTTCTTTCTTGGTCTGCAGATCATGCAACAAGATGAAGGAATTTTCATTACACAATCCAAATACATCAAGGAAGTGCTAAAAATATTCAAGATGGAAGATTCCAAGCCAGTTGGAGCACTGATGACAACTGGATGTAAGTTGACAAAAGAGGACAAGTTACCTAAGGTAAATCAGACTTTGTACATATCGATGATTGGAAAACTCATGTATGCTGTAGATACTAGACCAGATATTGCACATGCAGTAGGAATAGTTGCAAGATTTTTTTCTAATCCCAGGGAATCACATATGACTGTTGTGAAAAGAATCCTAAGATATATGAAGAATACTGAGGACTATGGCTTATGGTATAGAAGAGAAGGGAAATTTGAACTTAAGATCTTTACTGATGTTTATTGGGCTGGAAACATTGATGACCGAAAGAGCACAACTGGAGGAGCATTCTTTATGGGTGACAGACTTGTCACATGGATCAACAAGAAGCAAGGATGCATCTCTCAGTCTACTATAGAGGTAGAGTATATTGTTGCTACTGTAGACTACTCAAATATTGTATGGATCAAACAGTTACTGGAAGGTATGCATATAAAAATTCTTGAACCAGTAATTATCTATTATGATAATACAAGTGCAATAAACATCTCCAAGAATCTAGTCATGCATGCTAAAAAAAAGCATATTTCTATCAAGTATCATTATTTGAGAGAACAAGTTCAAGCAAAGGAGGTGATACTTGAGTATGTGCAATCAAAGGAACAATTAGCTGATATCTTCACCAAGCCACTGCCCAAGGATACATTTGAGTACTTGAGAAAGAGACTAGGGGTCAGACCCTTGTCTACTGGTCAGTAAGATGACTAGAAGGCTGCATTAGCCTACATATTATCAGAATATCATTCATGTTGATGTAAGCAAAGATATGGACTTCAAAGATACATTGGTACACAATAAGGTATTTATCTACTCCAAGCACCAGAGTTTTTATATTGCTGATGGATTAGGAAATTCAAGGAGTATATTATGGATAGAAAGGATTGCTTGGTATTACTATCAAATATTTGTTTGGAATTGTTGTCAAAGGGAGAGATTATATTCATTATTACATTATCCAAAGGGAGAGATTGTATCCAGAAAGGGAGAGTACATACAAAGGGAGAGATTGCTGACAAGAGAGAAAAGAGACATCAAAAGAAAAGAACAGTCAAAGGGAGATATTTTGACATAAGAAGATAACACATCACATCAAAAGAAGAAAAATTATACATCTATCCAGTGAAGGGATTGAAGACAGAAAGAGAGCTAAAAGAAACAAATCTAAGCTATGTGAGCTTACCGAGGACCAAATATTTGTATCAGTTATAGTACATAAGATTGGTAGTTTGATGAACTACAAAATATTATATTTCATATTGTATTAGTGATAATATAGTGTGATAATGTACTGTGTTGCCATCAATGCTAAAGGGAGAGATTGATGAACTATAACTGATTGAATGTTTGAAGATGTTAAGTTGATGATCACCAAGACACAGAAAGTTGATGGAAGACATTAAATCAGTTAATTTATTATATTGTCATTGATGTCAACTCGATATAATCTGTATGGTCATGTACATACTACTAATGACTTCAAAGAACCAATGAATCAAAGGCTATTCTATCAGTAATACATAAAACTTAAGTATTCACAAAGTGACTGCATACACCAACATAGTGCACACCGAAAAATAGAGTAAACCAATGAGAACAAAGTCACAATGTTACCTGACAAGAAAAATCACAACATTACTGACGAGAAAAGTCACAGTGTTACCCAATGAGCAAAGCACAGTGTAACCCGGAGGACAAAATTAAAATGTTGCCTGACGGATGGAGATCCCAAAGACAACTAAAGTCACACCGATGGAATAGTCAGTTATCACTGACGACTAACTGAAGTATTGACCAACAGAACAAAGATTTTAGAAATGACAAAATGCTTAGCTGTCAAGAGCTAAATATAGACTTAACTGGTACTTATCATTTTTTTAATTGAAAAGATAAAGCCAGAGATAAGTAAAGGATTTAAAGTTGTTTTGTCTAGTTGGTAGGAAGATCTCTCCCAGATAAAAACAAGAGTTTTTCTTTAAATCTAATTGGCAAGAATTATGGATCACGCCAAGATCAAGAAATCAATGAAATAGTGAAATCATGTCTATATAAGAGACAAGATAATTCAATATGAATAAGGGGAGTGACAAGAGAATAGATGCTGAAGAGATTCTGAAGGAGAAGAAATTCTTCATTCAGACCTAATCAATCAAGCTAAGAAAATAGCTAAATTCTATAGACACCGATGAATAGTGATATAACATCACAAAGGAGAACAGTGTGGAGAAAAGGTATTGAATTGATAACATTGATCAAAGAGGTAATACACTTACAATAGATCTGAAAATATTCAATTCTAGTTGTATATGTGAGCATATTAATTTACTGTTTCAATTTAACCATTGAAGCATCAAGTCCCTTAACCGAGCAGGACTTAAACATCTTTTCTAATTGAGATACATCCCAAGGAGTATCAAAAAGTTTGATCATACAAAGTAGCATTGGATATGCCTGATACCTATTGATAGGCCAAGTGAGTATTTGATCAAGGATGGTAGAATTAGATGCCAGATACTAAGTGAGAAACTATTCATTTAAATCCTCTAACAAGGTCACACCTAACAGTGTGTTTGTAACCTTTAACATGTTTGGCTCTTCACCGACCTCACTTTAGAAGAGTGAAAATTTGGGGTACTGATCCCAATTGTTTTTCCCTTAACAGAGTTTCCATGTTAAAAATCCATGTGTCAATGTTTCTATGAGTCATTACTTTATTGTTTTGCATTTCACATAAGTAAATCTGGATTGATCGGTATACACTAGTTATTTACTATATTTTGGTAAATTAATAGATTGCTTATCAGTAAACATACAGTAGAAGGTTTTACAAATCATTTTGACAAGTAGTAATTTGATATAAGTATATGGAGACATTCATCTTATAGGACTAAAGATAACTAGAGGTATAAAATTGTGGTACTAAGTTTTAAGGATTGATTATTGGAATATTTTTGAGGCCACTGATTCACCCCCCCTCTTAGTTATTACTAACAGATAGTATTTAATATTGAAAACTAGAATAAATTCCACTTGAATCATTATTTGGGGTGAGTACCTATTTCCCCACCAGATAATAATTTTATTATAAAAAGATAAAATTTTGAGTGTTGTTGATTGTTAGAATAACTAAGAGGGGGGGGGGGGGGGGGGGAGNAGGGGGGGGGGGGGGGGGGGTGAATCAATGGCCTCAAAAATTAATCCAATAAATCAATCCAAAAATTTATACCAAAAATATAAACCTCTAGTTATCTTCAGTCCTACAAGATGTATGCCTCATGTGAATCTAACATGTATATAATCCTCGATGAATATACATTTTACTCTTTCCTTAAGCTTTATCGAAATACATTAAATAACTTTACTGTTTACCGATCAATCCTATTTTAGTAATGTGTAAAGAAAAACATCAAAGCAATGAACCATATACACATTTGACACATGAATTTTAAATGTGGAAACCTTGTTAAGGGAAAAACCACTTGGGACTGATAACCCAAAATTTTCACTCTTCTGAAGTGAGCTCAGTGAAGAGCCAACCCTGTTCAAGGTTACAAACACACTGTTAAGTGCAACCTTGTTAGAGGATTTATCACTAACAGTTTATCAATTGACCTAGCATTCAATATGCTTTCAACATGAAAACCTTTTGATGCTCCTTGGGATGTATCTCAATATATAAAGGATGCTTAAATCCTACTCTGTTAAGAGATTTTCTAAATCAATGGTTAAATTGAATTAGTATATGATCTATTTATAAATACAACTTAATCTTGTAGATGTTTAGATCTATTGTAAGCTCATAATACCTCTTCTAATCAATGTTCTCTTCAATTCCTTTGCTCCACTTCTTTCTGCTCGGTGAATGTTGTTGCTTCTCTATTTCTCAGTGGCAGCAAAATTATTAGCTCTATTCTTCAGCTTGTATGATCAGATCAGTATGAAGACTTCTATCTTCACTAGAATTCTCTTCAAAATTCCTCTCTTTCATAATTAATTACTTGTCTCTTTATATAGACACGATTTCACTGTTCTTGTCCTTCTTGTTTTCTTCGTTGATCACTTCTTGATCCGTAAAGCTCGCCATTCTTTTTTTAGTTTTAATCCATAAAAATCTCCTTGTTTTCAGGAATAAAATATGCTTTAAATCTCCTTCATATGTTTATCTTTTTAACTGATCGATGAAAACAAGGTAAACAATTAGTTAACTCTTCAATTAGTTCATGCCAACTAAGTTGTTTTGTTGTATCCTAACTTTAGTTCTTGTTGGTCAACACTTTAGTTGTGCTCGATGAATATTGCAGATAGCTCGGGCATCAACTTCAATTATGTTTGGTGACAACTACAGTTATCTCGGTAATTATTTCTTGGGTATCACTTTCTCAGGTAACACTGTGAAATTCTACGCTTGGAGTTCACTATCCCTCGGGGTTTACTGTCACTTGGTGTACATGATTACCAATGACAAAAAAATTGTCTCTTCATATCTTTAAGTGTTGTGACAATATGTGTATGAGAAATCATACTATATCAAGTTGACATCAATGAAAATATAATACATTAACTAATTTAATGTCTTTCATATACCTTCTGTATCTTGTTGACCATCAACTTTGTCATCTTCAAACATTCAATCAATTATAGTTCATCAATCTCTCCCTTTGGCATTGATGGCAACATACTACATACTACTAATACATTATCAAATATATCAGTTGTAGTTCATCAATATCAACCAAACTTTATTTTCTATAACCAATACAAATGTCTGACT
This sequence comes from Thuja plicata, assembly GCA_018584345.1. Taxonomy (NCBI): domain Eukaryota; kingdom Viridiplantae; phylum Streptophyta; class Pinopsida; order Cupressales; family Cupressaceae; genus Thuja; species Thuja plicata. The sequence continues at coordinate 408,676 of MU227592.1, read as the reverse complement.
CTTGGTAAGATCTTCTAGCTTATATTTGATTCTTGTAGAGTACTTTCTTCATTTTTTATTCCATTCACTGGATAGATTTATCAACTTCTGATTCTGTCTCTCCCTTTGCTGTAGAATCTCTTCTCCCTTTTTTGGATAGATATGCAGTGTTAACTTTTCCAATTCTCTCCCTTAGATGGATGTTTCTTTGAATATTTCTTTGATGTTTTCTCTCCCTTTGACTGTTTGTCTCCTTGATAAATAGTTCTTTTTATAGATATTTCATATCTCTTTTTCTTTTGACAGCAATATATTTCATTGAATGCTTCTCTCCATATCTCTCCATATTTCTCCATATTCATTAAGTACATCTCTCTCTTTGACAACAATGCCAAACTATATCTTATTTTTTATAATATATTGCTTGAATTTCCTCTCCATCAGAAATACAGTAACTTTGGTTTTCAGTGCAGATAAGTACCTTTCTCTATACTGAGATATCATTGCAACCCATCTCTTTAATTGCATCAACATGAATGATCTTCTGATAATGTGTAGGATAATGGAGCCTCCTAGTCAACTTAGTGACTAGTAGACAAGGGTCTGACCCCTAGTCTCTTCCTCAGGTACTCAAGTGTATCTTTAGGCAATGGCTTTGTGAATATGTCTGCTAATTGTTCCTTGCATTAAACATATTCCAGTATCACCTCTTTCTCTTGCACTTGTTCCCTTAAGTAATGATACTTGATAGCAATATGAAATGTCTTAGCATGCATGACAGGGTTCTTTTAAATATTGATAGCCACATGTATTATCACAATAGATATTTACTGGTTCAATAATTTTCATATTCATACCTTGCAGTAATTGTTTGATCCATGCAATGTTAGAGAAATTTTCAGCAACAACCACATATTATGCTTCTGTAGTAGATTGTGATATGCATCCTTACTTCTTACTTATCCATGTGACAAGTCTGTCACCCATAAAGAATGCTCCTCCTATTGTGCTCTTTCTATCATCTATGTTTCCAGCCCAATCAACATCTGTATAGAATTGAAGCTCAAATTTTCCTTTTCTTTTATACCATAGACCATAGTCTTCGATATTATTTAGATATCTTAGAATTATTTTGATAGCAGTCATGTGTGATTCCTTGGGATTAGCAAAGAAGCTTGCAACTATTCCTACTGCAAGTGCTATATCTAGTCTATTTTGTACAACATACATGAGTTTGTCAATCATTGATCAATATAAGGTCTGATTTACCTTTGTTGACTTATCTTCCTTTTTCAGCTTGCATCTGGCTTCCATAGGTGTTCCAACTAGCTTGGAGTCATCCATCTTGAATATCTTGAGAAATTCCTTGATGTATTTGGATTGTGTGATGTAGATGCCTGCATACTATTGAATAATCTGTAGACCAAGAAAGAGCTTGATCTCCCCAAACATTAACATCTCAAACTCTTTGTTCATTTCATCAACAAATGATTTGTATAATATATCATTACCTCCAAATATGATATCATTAACAAATATTTCAGCAATTAAAATGTTATCACCAGTATCTTCTTTTAAGTACATACTACTATTTTCACTTGTTCTTACAAATCCAATACTTATGAGATAGGAGTGAAGTCTTTCATACTATTCTCTCAGTGCTTATTTCAATCCACACAAGGCTTTGTGTAATCTACAAACCATGTTTCTCTTGTTAGGATCAACAAACCCTTCTAGTTGTTCAATGCATACCTCTTCTTCTAGTATTCCATTTAGGAATGCAGACTTGACATCCATTTGGTATACCTTGAATCCTTTGTAGGAAGAATAAGCAAGTAGACTTATTACTCCTTCTAGCCTAGCAATGGGTGCAAAGGTTTCTCCATAGTTAATACCTTATTCTTGTGCATACCCCTTGAATACTAATCTTTCTTTGTTCCTTGTTACTTCTCCATTCTCATTTAGCTTTTTTCTGAATATCCATTTGGTACCAATGCCATTCTTTTCATTTGGTCTAGGTTTTAATGTCCATGTTATGTTCTTCTCAATTTGTTCTATTTCTTCATTCATAGCACTGACCCATTCTTCATTTCAAAGTGTAGTATTAATAGATTTAGGCTCAAAATCACAAATTAAACATCTAGTGTTCAGTGACTTAATTATTGTTCTCATTCCAAACTTTTTGTCTCCTATGATCTACTTTTTTGGATGGTTTCTTCTGACATACTTGGAAAGTACTAGGTTATCTCTTTGTTCATCATTTTTTTCATCATCTTGACCTTCATTTTGATCTTCATTGCTTGGTGCATCATTTTGAGCAATTTCCTGATTTTTGGTGTTTACAGCCTGATGCTTGGGTGCATTGTTTTGTTGTTCGGTAGTGATACAATGTTTCTTAGGAAGGGTGTCAGGTTCTTCACTATAGAAAAACCTATTGTAGTCTTATGTTCCTTTCTGCTTTCCTCATAATTTTCTCAGCAAATTCATCCACTTTGACATTTGCACTTTCAATGATTTTGTTAAGACATTTATAAGCCTTGCTTTTGGTAGAATACTCTAGAAATATTCCTTCTTCACCTTTGGAGTCAAGATTTCCATTTCTATCATCTTTCAAAATATAACATTGACTTCCAAAAATTTTGAAATAACTTACATTGGGTGTGTATCCATACCATAGCTCATAAGGTGTCTTATCAGTGTCTTTCTTCAATTGAACTTGGTTTAATGTGTAGAAAACTGTACTAAAAACTTATCTCTAGAATGTTTGTGTGATGGCTTTCTCAATCATCAGTGTCTTGGTACAATCAACAATGGATCTATTTCTCCTCTTAGCAATCCCATTTTTCTATGGTGTTCTCAGTGTAGAAACCTGTCTTTGAATGCCATGCTCATTACAAAAGTTAGTGAGTTCATCATAAATAAATTCTCCTCCTTTATCTGACCTTAGACATTTTAGTTCCTTTCCACTATTTTTTTCACTATAGCTTTATACCATTTAAACATATTGAATGCTTCTGATTTCTCTTTTAAGAATATAATAATCATCATTCTAGAATAATCATCAAAAAAGAGAATGAAGTATCTATCACCATAGTATCTCTTTGTTCTCATTAGTCCACATAGGTCAGTATGGACTAGTTCTAGAATAGAATTAGATGTGTAGGTTTTTCTCTTGAAACTTGAATTTGTCATTTTACCTTTTGACAATTCTTACACATGATATTGTCGGGCTTTGACATGCTCGGTAAGCCTCTTACTTTCCTTTTATTTCTTATCCTAACCATGTTATCAAAATTCGCATGACATAACCTTTTATTCCACAACCATATGTCTTCGTTTCTAGCCATTAAAGAAGTGGTATTAATATCATCAATATAGAATAGATTACCTTTTGTTTGTCCATCGGTTTCGATCAACCTTCCTAATTCATTAAAGATCTTTTCCTTTTTGTTCTCAAAAGCAGCTCGGTGACCTATATTATTCAGCTGTGAAACACTCAATATATTATAGTTAATTCCTTTCACCCAATATGTATTTTCACATCTGATCATATTATTCAACATTATGGCTCCTTTACCTTCAACCAAATAAGGTGATTCATTACCCATTCTTACTGATCCACCATTATAATATTCAAAAGTTTCAAAATTTTCCTTATCTCTAGTCATGTGCTGAGTACAACCACTATTAATAATCCAGACATAATTTTTACTAACCTTAGATATGAGTGTAGTTTCAACATACCTTTCTTCTTCATCTGAATCATCCTTCATAGCAACAAATACTACCTCAATATCTTCATCAGATTTGGTGTCAGTATTCTCAGCTTTTTTCTCGGCTAGGTAACAATCTTTCTTTCCTTTGTCCTTATAGTCTTGGTTATCTCTTCTATTAGATTGTCAGTTGCTTTGGTAATCTTTGTCATCACCACTATCAAACTTCTTTTCATAAGTTCTGTCATTACTTCTTTCATATTTTCTTTTGTTAGGACATCTAGAAACAAAGTGTCCAATCTCTTTACAATTAAAACATACCAATGGTAATTTACCTTTGTATCTACCTTTTCCTCTTTGCAATATTCTAGCCATTAGTGCTTCAATCTCATCAATTTCTTGGTCATCACTATCACTTTCACTGTCATTTCTCATAGTGTGTTTATGACTTGATGTACTTATTTTCAAAGAAGATTTGAATGTAGACTCAATATTTGGTAAGACGCTATTGTCAAAGTTATTCATCTCAAATGAAATAAGTCTACCAATTAAACTATCTAGAGTAACATTTTTATTTACTACTGCTCTCATTTCTTGTATAGAAGATACTCTAATAGCATAAACAGGTAGTAAGGTTCTTAGAATTTTAATTACCACTGTTTCTTCTTCAAGTACACCTCCTACTCCTCGAATAGGATTAACAACCTCTTTGATTCTTCTACTGTAGTGAGTGATGTTTTCTCCTTCTTTCATTCTTAGGCAATCAAACATTCCTCGTAGGCTTTCTGCCTTAGCTCTTAGCACATTCTTAACTTCTCCATGTACTAGCTTGAGTTTGTCCCACATTTTCTTTGTAGTGGTGCATGATTTGACATCTTCAAATTTAGCATCAGAGAGTGAGGAAGCAAGTTATATCATCATAGAAGTGTGTTCTTTATTTTATCTCAATTGATCAACTGTTGGAGGTCTAGTAGGTAAAACAAATTCAGTATCTAAGTATTGAGTGACATCATTTCTAATACCTGATAGGTGAAGTCTTACCCTACTTTGCCATGATTCAAAGTTGTTTTTGTTCAACTTAGGCACATCCCTTTTTCAAATCTTGTGATCTTTAGCTTGAGTCTTTAAACTCCCTTTCTAAGCACACAAGCTTTGATACCAATTATTTAAATAACTAAGGCGGGGGTGGCGAGGGGGGTGAATCAGTGGCCTCAAAAATTAATCCAAAACTTTATACCAAAAATATAAATGTCTAGTTATCTTTAGTCCTACAAGATGTATGCTTTGTGTGAATCTAACATGTATATACTGCTCGGTGAATATACATTTTACTCTTTGCTTAAGCTTTACCGAAATACAGTAAATAACTTTAGTGTTTACCGATCAATCCTATTTTAGTAATGTGTAAAAAAAAAATCAAATCAATGAACCATATACACATTTGACACATGGATTTTTAATGTGGAAACCATGTTAAGGGAAAAACCACTTGGGACAGGTAACCCAAAATTTTAACTCTTCTGAAGTGAGCTCGGTGAAGAGACAACCTTGTTAAAGGTTACAAACACACTGTTAAGTGTGACCTTGTTAGAGGATTTATCACTAACAGTTTATCACTTGACCTAGCATTCACTATGTTGTCAACATGAAATCCTTTTGATACTCCTTGGGATGTATCTCAATATATAAAGGATGGTTAAATCCTACTCTGTTAAGAGATTTTCTGAATCAATGGTTAAAATGAATCAGTATATGATCTATTCATAAATACAACTTAATCTTAAAGATGTTTAGATCTATTGTAAGCTCATAATACCTCTTCTAATCAATGTTCTCTTGAATTCCTTTGGTCCACTTATTTCTGCTTGGTTAATGTTGTTGCTTCTCTATTGCTCAGTGTTAATAGAATTCTTATCTCTATTCTTCAGCTTGGATGATCAGATCTTTATGAAGACTTCTATCATCACTAGAATTATCTTCAACATTCCTCTCTTTCATAATGAATTACTTGTCTCTTTATATAAACATGATTTCACCATTCTTGTCCTTCTTGTTTTCTTCATTGATCACTTCTTGATCCGTAAAGCTTGCCATGCTTGCTTTAGTTTTAATCCGTAAAAATCTCCTTGTTTTTTGGAATAAAACATGCTTTAAATCTCCTTCTTATCTTTATCCTTTTAACTGATCGATGAAAAAAAGTAAACAATTAGTTAAGTCTTTAAGTAGCTCATGCCAGCTAAGTTGTTTTGTCATATCCTAACTTCAGTTCTAGTTGGTCAACACTTCAGTTGTCCTTGGTGACTACTGCAGATAGATTGGGCATCAACTTCAGTTATGTTTGGTGACAATTGTAGTTAGCACATTAATGCTTGCTTGGGTATCACTTGCTCGGGTAACCCTGTGAACTTTGGTGCTCGGGGTTCACTATCCCTTGGGGTTTATTGTCACTCGGTTTACATGATTACTGATGAAAAAAACTATCTCTTCAGATCTTTAAGTGTTGTGACAATATGTGTATGAGCAATCATACCATACCAAGTTGACATCAATGAAAATACAATACATTAACTAATTTAATGTCTTGCATATACCTTTCGCATCTCAGTGATCATCAAATTTGTCATTTTCAAACATTCAATTAGTTAGGTTCATCATTGATCACCTTTCTCTTACATCTAGGATCTCAAAGGCAAGGGGAAAGATACTTGGTGCAATGTAGGTCCACTCAAGACAATGTGCAAGTGCACAAGAAACACATTCTTTTTAAACCCAAATGACAATTCCTACATTAAACAAACGCATGCAAGTATGAAAGAATGATAATTTTTAAATTTGTTTGTTTTTCAAAAGTAACCTCCCTAAAAAAATATTATTATGGGGTCTTGGGCAATCCATAGCTGCACAAATGTTAGTAGGATCAAAACACAACTCAAAGTTAGTAGGTTAGCCAAAAAGATCTATCAAAAATAGTTGAGCTTTATGCTCCCTAGGTATGAATAGGGTTTAATATTCATATTAAGTTTATATAGAACCAATGAATGAGATATGGGCTCTAATAGGAGTTGGTTTTTTATGTTAATATTTTCTGCAAGCTGTATGTAGATGCTATTATGTAATTTCCCTTTGAATATTAATAAAATATCACTGTTACCTATAAAAAAAAATAATAAAAAAATAGTGACCACATTCCCATAGGGCTTCATAAAAATCTCATAGAAGTTAAAAAATGGAGAAGAAGCGACATTCTTGGGAGGCCTACCAACAATCCCATAGGAGTTAATTAAATAATAAAATAAAAAAACTTAAACAATCATAAGTGTAAACTAGAAACTATTAATCATGATCCCATGACCTATGGTGGCATTCCCACAGGTTTTTTTGGCAATCTCATAGAATATGTAAAACCAGAAAACAAAAAAAATGGTTGGCTAGTGGGACCATGCTATCATTACCAAATGTGAAGAACCATGAATTATCAGAGTATTCCCATGGGTTTTTCAAACTTCACCTCCACAATTTTTTTTTGGGGTTGTAGGCGAGCCTTCAATCCTATGGTTCATAGTGTAACATGTTATAAAATGCAAGAAAAACAAAAAAACACCAAAAAAGTTACTTTTGACCGATGAAGTGGGTCCCATTGGGCATGCCAAAATGTGTGCAATGAAAAGTGTTAGTCTAAAATGGAATGTTATAACAATCTATAATATTTAACTATACAAATGTAGACAACATTATGATTACACCAAAGAGAGAAAAACCTAAATAAAGAGTGTAAACCCTCAATAAATCCTTTGCGAGATCACTTGTCAGTGTGATTTATCCAATTCCAGTTGATATGTGTGTTCAATAGTTGTGCTCATGCTTCAAAGGATGACTAATTATTTTGGCATCATAAGGGTAAGATTGCAATGGTTTCGAATGAAAATGACATGGTAATATTGCATAAAAGGTGGATGGATGAAATGATGTATGAGTTCTCAATTTATAGAGAACTGGAAGGAGGGAAATGGATGGTGGGGATTAAAGGAAAATGAAGGGAATATGCACTCATAAGATAAAATATAGATTTTAAATATTTGAACTCATAGTATGGTGAAAAGTGTCACTGTGGGGGAGCTTGAGAAGACTTGGAAGGGTGGAGTAGATTTTTTATAAAGGCATTTCTTGTCTCATAGCCCAAAGGATGAAATTTGGGAATATAAAGATTTTGGGTATTGCGAAGGGATTCTAGAGAAGTGTAAAAATAATAATATATTCCTTGGAAGGGACAAACGGTGGGCTCTTACATATATGGTTGTGAATTTTAGGTTGACAAGGACCATGGTTGACTTTTGTGGCTAATATTTTTGTTTAGAAAAATGAAAAAAATTAGGGGATGAGTTTAGGTTTAATTAGTGGGAAAGTGGGTGGTTTAGGAGGATGTGATGGGAGGAGAGAGAATTAGTGGAGGGTTAATTAAGAAAATGAAGGTATTACTTAATTAAATAAGCAATTAGTATGTGCAAGTGGGCTTGTTAGGAGTCATGTGGTCAATTAGGATTAAATAGGATTATTTAATCTCAAATGGAATAATTTTGGGGTTAATTAATAAATTAAAATAGATAAAGATATTTTTTAAATTTGTACATTAAGAAAAGGGAAGCAATGTAATGTAGGGAACTATCCTCCTTTCCTCAAAATGCACATTTGGAAGGAATATGACCCAATAGGCTCAAATTGGATTTAAGCGCTAAATGGGTCAAATGTTTATTTCCTTCACAAATAATGGAATTTTGTGGACAAAAGATGGATTAGAGAGAAAAAATATGATGATTCAATATATGAGCCTAAATAAACAAAATTGACCAGATTCAAGAAATATAGACTGACAAAAAATGGATTGATGGTTGCAATGAATTGAAACAGGATCCAGAAGACTATACTTACCTATATTTTGAATTAGGAGTGCTATTGTAGGGAAAAATGTGCCTTTGGCATTTGTTCCTGAGAAAAGTTTGTAGAAATTTGTTGTTCCTTGTGATTCTTCCCAAAAATTTCAAAGTCGGTTCGATAGATCTTGTACTTTTCAAATTAGTCTTGAAAACTGCACCACGTATTCTCACACACAAAAACTGGGGAAGAGGTTGTGGAAAGGGGTTTTCCTTGGTCAAACCCCAGTTTAGGAATCAAACTTGAAAATTAAATGAAATTTCATAAATAAAATTATTAAAGTGAAAAGGTAAATTCTAGATCTACCATATAAATAAGTACACCTTCATGAAGAGATGTAAAAATCACACATATCCATGAAGATGCTTGTATGTTTCTTGAATTATAGTTTAACATTGAATTTGAACCAAGGACATCTTAAAAAATGCATAGATCTATGAATGCCACTCCTACTTCTTCAATGATATTATCCTTGATAAACTCTCACCATGAAGGAACAATTCATATAGATGGACAAAAGATCTTCTTACTTGGTTCAGAACTCCTCTACTTAGTCATCATGGGAGGGAAGCTTTCTATGATGGATAAGGTTTCCTTAAAAGTAACTTGGATGCTTAGATAAATGCTATATATTGGATGCTTTCCTTCAAATCTTGAATTCACTTGATTACAAAATGCTTGAGTATATATGTCATATGAAAAATGAGGAGAGATAGGGTGTTTATATACCTCTTACACATTTTGGGAATCAAAATTAATCAAGGCCAACTATGGGATCTAATTTCCCACTAAAACACCACAATATGGAGTAATTTAAAATTTGAGGCCAAACTTGGAGGTACATAACACCATGGGAGTTATGTACCTAGGAGAACGAGACAAAATTGGAATGGGAGATTAGGAAGATGGGGAAAATGATAAAATAAGGAGAGATAGGTAGTTGGATCAATCATAACATACATGAAATCTCAAAATCACCAAAATGGGGCCTAAATGAGCATCTAATTATAGGTGATAACTTTTTATGATGGTACATTTATCTCCCAGTTTAGTGGGGGTATGAGACAACCTCATGCTCATGGTAAAGTAGATCAATGCATTGGAATTTGTTTTATCAAGGTTAAAGAGACTAGGAAACACCAAGTCCCCAAGTGACTTAGGTCCTCATAAAATCCAAAACCAAAATAAAAGAAGCAACACTTGAGAGAGAGAGAGAGAGAGATCCAACTAGCCTAGTATGGTTTTTTCTTACTATGGATCATGTAAAGAGAAATAACTATTATAAAAGATGGAATTGATAGTCTAGCAAGTTGTGTTATGCTAGTCAACCCATCAAAACAAAGAAGACATGTCTGTAAGGAAAGCTTGTCTCCATTAAGGGATCCTGAAAAGTGGTCAGTCTAAGGACCAAATGAAAGAAGGGTCAGTCTTAGGATCCAGTAAATAATGCATAGGTCATGATAATGTAAAGATGAATGTAAGGAAAGATTTGTATTCTTAGCTGTCTGCATAAGAGATTGCATTAAATCATTTTTTGTGTGAAAAATGTGAAACAAGGAGTGGAGTGTATGTCCCCACATTAAAAGAGATTGAAAATGCCTTAACAAAAGAAATGAATTTAATAGAGAATACATGTACCCACAGTATATGTTTTCACTATGAGATGCCCCCAAAAAAGGACAAACCAAGGAAAATGAAACACAAGACAAAGAGAGGATAAAATGGATCTAATACCTTTGGGGTTAGTATGGTCATACAATAACTCATGTATATCAGAATTATATTAAAATGAAGTGTAATCATCCCCCAAAGGTAGAATAAATATATTCATAATGGAATAAGTTCACTGAAGAGACACAAAGTAGGGTCTTTTTGGGCTGGTATTGTGGATACCAAACAAATGGTATATACCTCTTTGCATCATCCCCAATCAGACAAGACAAAGGCATATTTACGAATAATAGAACATGTATGACATAAAACATATGAAAAATATAGAAGAAATGAGATACAAATAAAGGAATGTCACACCAAATTGATTCCTTTATCACCTTGAACCAACAAAGAAACAAGGGTCATCTAAAGAATTCTAAACAAAATATATAACAAGTAGCACAACACATATGAAGCGCATTACTAAAACATGAAAACCAATAAAAAGAATCCATTGTACAAGAGGAGATATTCAAGCATATATCTTTTCCCCCATCTCAGTCTGTATTGTTTAGGGAAGGTTGGAAATGTACAAGATGAGTAACATCAAGCACAATAGATGACACTGTAGCCATTTTCAAACAAGGACTATTCTCTAAGGATGATTCACTTTGTTTGTGACTAGAAGGAAGAGATAATTTTTTTGCAAATCTAGTAGGTAAATAATAATTAAGATCAATAATATCATACATATCATCAGAATCATTAGCATAAACATCATTTTCATTAGAAAGATTAAAATTATCATAATCAAGAGTAGCTTCTTCATCAAAATTAATTACATTAGGATCTCGAAGAACAATAGAATTGTCATGTTTGTTTAGTTTCATCTTCTTAAGATTAACTTCTTCTCTTGGGATATGCATAGGTTTGTCAAAGGAAATCAAGGCATCAGTGGATGTCTTAAGAGGAAAGGTTTTTGGAAGTAAGCTCATAATCTCTAGCATGACGTGTATGGTGGCAGTCATGAGCGTAATGGTTACATTTAGTTTTGTTTAAAATTTGAAGTTGTTTAGAATCAATCAACATTGAGTCTTTTTCTTCTTTAGGAGGAAGAATGGAAAGAACCATACTAGGATAAGAGATGACATCTATGGAGAACTTATAATATATAGGAGATGGAGTTGAAGCATAAATAGGAGGTATGAGACATGTAGGAAATTGTCCAGGTCCAGGGCAAGGAGGTGAAACAATCTTAGGATTTATAAGTTCACAAATCTTTTGGAATTTGAATTCTTGATAGGATAGAAATAAATTGCCTTTGAGAGGTTGAATTGGTTGAGGCATAGAAGGCCAAAATAAAAAAGGTCAAATTTCCCTCAAGTAGATAAATTTTGATAGAGACCATGGTTAATCGTGACGATTTCTCCATCATGGGGAAATTTCAAGAACTTATGGATTGTGAGACCTACATTAGACTATTATAGTGTTACTATTTTGTTTTCATGCTTTCAGTAGTTTATGCTTTGACATACCTTGACTATCAAAGACTTGTTATACATTTGAGGATCGGTGGAATCCTATGTTAGATATTCAGCACCTGATTTTGTAATCATGGTACTTTTGAGATGCTTTATGTTTTAATTTAGTTTCAGCTTATGTTGATATCTTATATGGGTTTAGATGTATGAATGTAATATGATGAATTTGGTTTACGAAACCGATGCTAGGTTATTTCAGTTCTAATGCAATTATGGTTTATATGTATGTATATCATTGATGTCATGTTATGTTTCATATCATGTCATTTTGGACCTACTCACCCTTGGGAGGGAAGAGTAGCCTTGGAGGGGTAGATGGAAATGATTCTTGTTAGTGTAGAGTCTCCCATGTGAGGAGGGAAAAACTTGGGGTAACATGATACCCATGAAGCCAAGAAGGGCCTGAGGGCATCT
>MU227592.1:358205-386180 GCA_018584345.1 Thuja plicata | reverse complement strand
CAGCGCGCGAGCCACCCACTGTTTATACAGTGGGGCGGAGCCGCCGCTGGCCGACACTACCCCCACTACCCTTGCCTCGACGCGGGTGGTGCCGCCGCTACTGTGGCCACCACACTGCCCACCCACGCGCCGCTCCCACTTCCCCGCTCGGCCTTAAACCCTGCGCCGCTCCCCTTAGCACATCTGCCACCGCCTGTTCCTCGGCCACTGCCTCCATAGAGATATCTAGGGTTTTCTTTGAGTTGTTGTAAGATAGTATATTTTGTTAGGGATTAGATTGTTTTCCTTTATTTTTTTTGTGTAGTATATTTTTATTAGTATATTAAATTTTCTCAGATAGATATACATATGAATAGGTTAGTTTTGTTTAAAAAAAAAAGAAAATAAGATAAATTTAATATTGTTTTAATTCAGGTGTCATTATCAATTTATTAATGCATATAAATTTTTTTTTAAAAAAAAATAGGGTTTGATCTAATTTGGTTAAAAATTAAATTAGATTCATTTTAAAGTGGGAATGTTTTTATTTATTAAAGATATTTATAATTGAGTTAAGATGGGATTTAATTTTTATTATTTTTATTTTAGATTGTAATTAAATTAGAGTTTCATTATAAGTATTGAATATAAATAAGTTTGGGTTTTATATTGTACTTATTAGGATTTATATTGTTTATAAGTTAGAAATTACTTTATGTAACAATTAATTGATTTGTATTTTTATGTTAGGCTCTTGTTTGTAATTAGTGAATATTACGTTTAAACTTTTCATGTGGGGTTTAAAACATTTAAAAAAAAAGGATTTCAATTATATTATTCTTTGTTAGTTAATTAGCGTTTAGACGTATTTACCGTCACCTTTGACCTATTTCGTGCATGGTTGACTTTTGGTCAACCATGGTCAAACTTTGACCGTTGGCCTTGATTTTTGAACCCAATGCTCCCTGCAGCCTCTGAACCCTAGGGTTTCAGTTTCACGCCTTTCAGTGATAGTTGACTTTTTGGTCAACATGGGTTGAATTTTTGGTCAACTATCTCAAATTGCGTGCCTTGGCCCTCATTAAAACTTAGTAGGCCCTAGTGACCCTCCTTCGTGTATTTTGAAGCATAGTTGACTTTTGGTCAACCTTAGTTGACTTTTAGTCAACTATCTCGATTTGTGAGTATGAGTCTTCTTAGGGTTTATCAAACCCTAGTGCTTACCTTTCACACATTTTAGAGTATAGTTGGCTTTTGGTCAACTTTGGTTGACTTTTGGTTAACTGCTTCAGTTTGCGTGTAGATCAAGCTTGTAGCTTAAGGAACCCTTTTGGTTTCTTTTATTCCCTTGCACAATTTTGCGTGCACATGTTACCCATGTGGTAGTACTGTTAGCCCTTTTTAGTGCATTTTAGAAATTTTTTTTGTTCATGTGTTTTTTGCCCAACTTATGGGCATGACATGGATAGGAGACACTACAACTTTCATGGAAGTGATCCAAGGAAGACGAAGTCTAACTTGAAACTTATTAGAAGCTGGGATGAGAAAAAAGGTTACATCTAATATTTTCTTACCAACTTCAATGAAAAATGTAATGGAACCATGGGTAGGATAAGTGAAACCGTTGAAAGTTTTTAACATCACATCATACTTGTCATAAAAATCATGATGCATGTGTTGAATGTAATTTTTTTAGTTACAACATTACAATGAAAGTTTAATGTATAAGGAATCCAAAATAAGGAAGAACATTAACCTTCACAACAATGTAAGGAGGACTATCATGTGATTTAATAGTCTTACTAAGATAAAATGTAATGCAAAGCATGGGTTTTGGTTTAGTTTTAGGTTTGGATTGATCAATAAGGTTGACAAAATTTTTGGGCTTGGTGCACTCAGCATCATAGTTCATAATGGTAGGAGGGTCAACAATATGGGTGGAAGAAGAAGGAAAGAATTGAGTAGACTCAATTGTATTGGTAGAATGGTAAGATAAGAGATTAGTATAAATTTTCAAGTTTTGGTTGGGAGGGGAAAAATATTTGTTTCCTTGATCATTAACACCCTAAAAAAATATTGCATTAGAATCAATGAGGTCTTAGATAATGGATTTCAAATGTTAAAAAATTTCAGTATCATGACCAAGTTGACAATGATATTGGAAAAAGATTTGGGATTAAAGTTCTTGGGATTTATTTTTGAAGGATCAATTGGCTTAATGGAAGGAAGTGTTAACATATTAGTATTAATCAACTTCAACATCACATTATGTAAAGATTCAGAAAGAGGTGTAAAATTACGAGAAGGTCTAAAATAAGATGGCAAAGGAGTCATACCTTTGGATGCTACTACCACTTGTACATAAACATTGTTTGATGAGTTTTTGATCTTGATGAATCCTTTAGGTTTTTGAAAATTTTGGAAAGGTTGGGATGTGGGATCACTCTTATCAGCCATAGCCATTAGAGTGGCACTCGTAGATTGACTCACTTGAAGCTGATAATTATGAAGCACTACACATAATTGAGTAAAATAATAAAATTCAGAAAGAAATATCTTATCTCTAATGTCCTTTTATAAATTAGAAAAAAAATATGTTGTACATCAATATCAAGAACAGGATAAGAAATCTAAGCATGCAAATGCTTGAATCTACCAATGAAATTAGTCACTTTTTTTAACACTTTGTTTACAATACATCAAATCAGTCAAAGAAATCTTAGGACCAATATTGTTTTAAAATTGTTGAATGAAAACATTATAAATGTTTTAGAAAGAATTAATGGAATACGAAGGTAAAAAGAAATACCATTATAATCCCTGACCTCAAAAGATTATAGTAAACATTTTAGCCATGAACCTATGATCATGATAAAAATCACTACACAATGTTTGAAAGGTTTTAACATGAGTCAAGGTATTGCCTTTACCATTGTAAGTCTCCAAGTGAGATATTTCCATGTATTGAGGGATAACAATATGAATAATGTTTAAGGACAAAGGGATAACAATGTCACATGTAGGAATTTTGAATATGGATTGAGTCACAAAGGCAATTTGTTTTTACAAGGATGAAATGATTTGAGGAAGACTATTGATATTGGATTTTGTGGAGAGGTTGGTATGGGATGCATGTGAAAGGTTTGTACCATTATGGAAAAGGGAAGGAACATTGAGATAAGAAAATGGAACATTATTGTAAGTAGTCACGGATGAAGAATGGAAAAAACATGGAACAATTGAAGGAGGAGGAACAATAGGAATATGAATACTTCCAAGACTAACATGTATGAGATTGACATTTGAAATGGATATGGTCATGAGAGCTAGAGAATTAGTGTAAACATTAGGTAATAAAGTAGGAATAATAATAAAAGTCTCAACACTAGTGGGAGGTTGAGTTAAACTAATATCTTGAGCACAATATTTAATAGGTTTAAAATTCCTATCAATAAGATTATAAATAGTGCATAAAAAATTAACACCATGTTCATCATTGTGAATCAAATTCCTCAAAATCTATACTAAGGAGATACCTTTGTCATTAGAGTTTTATTGACCTAACCATTTCTCAAAATTTTAAAGTCATGGGAAAGATATTTTACTTGCATAAGAGAGACTCTTAAGGTCTCATGTTCATCATGAGAAGAGTAGGAAGATGGTTTCTCAATGAGGAATTCCATTAGTAGGCATGGGTGTCTCATCAAGATTCCTAGGAAATAAAGATGACTGAGGATCAAATAAACCCATAAGTCTACAAATTCTCCTAACTAGAATGCTATAGGTAGGACTCAATGTTATAACGCTCATGCACAAGAAAATAAAGAAAAGATATATATAACAAATGAAAGCATGAAATTTGAAAGAGATCTGTAAACACTCATTAAATTTATGCAACATAAATAGAATTAAAACACATAATTACACATAAAATATAATGAATAATACATAAAGAGATGCCAAATCAAAAGTGAGGATCTAATAAACACAAAATTCAAAATGGAATGTCATTCATCGGGTTAAAAAAAAATGTACATTAGGTGAACCTAGATATCTAAATGCATAAAATGTAGCAAAGATATGATGGGTATGTGCAGGATCATGGTATGCCAAACAGGTCCTTAAGTGGCAATGAAAATTTAGAAAATCGGGGTTAAACAAGTTCACATAAAAAATTGAACATGTTATCAATCTTATATAAAAAATATGTAAGAAGAGATTCTGTATAAAATTGAATTTAGTTTCTAAGCTACTAGCACTTTTGGAAAAAAATTTATTCTATATTGTAAAAATTTCAAATTTCAATGTAGTAGTATGAAAATTTTAGGAAAAATATAAGAAGTAGGTGTATGTCCAAGCACCTTAAACACAATCAAATGATAATATATTTTTACAAGACTCTAGATATAAGTAGTAGACTCATGTCCGGATGTGACACATATTTTTTTGTAATTTTTTTCCAATTAAATAATTAATTATGATTTTTCTACTACAAAGTTTCTAGGATATACAAAATCTCGTGTCTGACCACCTTAACTTAGTCTAAACTTCATCAAATTGAAAAATTTTAAATTTTTTATTGTAGTAGGTAAATCATAGAATGTGATTCAAGTTTCAGATTTCAAAAATGTTATACCATTTGAAAGTTATATTTATTTTCAATCAGTCTATCAATTATGACTAAAAAGATAATAAGAAGGTGTATGTTTGACCACCTTAAACATAGTAAAATGATAATATTTTTTTACTAGTTTATAGATATAAGTATTAGACTCATGTCCGGATGTGACGCATATTTTTTTGTAATTTTTTTCCAAGTAAATAATTAATTATGATTTTTCTTCTAAATTTTTTTCCAAAATATAAAAGCTCCCGTGTCTGACCACCTTAACTTAGTCTAAACTTCATCAAACTGAATTTTTTTTCTTTTTTTCTTGTGGTAGGAGAAGCATAGAATGTGAAATATGTGGAGATTTAAAAAAATATTATACCATTTGAAAGTTATAGTTGTTTTTCAATAAGTCTACCAATCAGGACTTCTTTTCACATCGCCACTTTTTGGCATACCATGATCCTGCAAATACCCTGATATAGATATTGACTAATGAAATGCCTAAAAAGGAGATATCAACACCAAATTAGAATGGGAATTCCATTCTTTAGGTTCACTAGAAATCTACATTACGAAAAGTATAATAATGTAATGTTGGTAATTGTCCATCTTTCCTCAAAATGCACATTTGGAAGGAAGATGACCCAATAGGCTCAAATTAGATTCAAGTACTAAATGGGTGAAATATTTGTTTCGTTAAAAAATAATTAAATTTTGTGGAGAGAAGGTGGATTGGAGGGAAAATAATAATTAGGAGGCTAAATAAACAAAATGGACAATATTCAAGAAATATAGACTGACAAAAAATGGACAGACGACTGCAATAACTTGAAATGAGATCCAAAAGATTGTACTAACTTGTAGTATGAATTTGTAGTGATTTTTCAAGGAATAGAAAACCCTAGGCATTTTTTCCCATGAAATATTTTCATAAATTCTATATGTTCCTTACGACTCTTCCCTAAACTTTCACAATCACTTCGACAAATCCCACACTTTCTGGATTAGTCTCGACATCTGTGCCACATGTTCTTGCACATAGAAAAATAGGGGAAAATGTTATAGAAATGGGTTTGCCTTGGTAAAACCCCTAATTAGGAATAAAACTTGAAAATAAAATGAAATTGCATTAAAAAAATTATGAAAGTTAAATAGTAAATGCTAGATCCACCTTGTAAATAAGTATACCTTCATGAACGGATGTAGAAATCAAACATATCCATGAAGATTCTTGTATTTTGGTTGAATTGTAGTTTAATGTTAACTTTGAATCAAGGATGCATTCACAAATGCATGGATCTATGAATACCACTCCTAGATCTTCAACCTTGTTATAATTGATAAACACTTTCCATGAAGGAAGAATGCATGTAGATGAATAAAGGATATTATTTCTTGGTTGATAAATCCTCTACTTGTCCATCCTGGTCCAAATAATATTTCTAGAATGGAAAAGATTTCCTTGAAAGTAACTTATATGCTTGGAGAAATTCTATATCTTGGATGATTTGCTTCAAATATTGACTTTACTTGATTGCAAAATTCTTGCGTATAAATTTCATATGAAAGAGATAGGGTGTTTATATACCTCTTACACATTTCATGATTCAAAATTAACCTAGGTCAGCCACGGGATCTAATTTACCACTAAAACATCACAACGGGGCCCCAATTCAAATTTGAGGCCATACTTGGGGAACACTACGCCTTGGGCATTGTGTTCTTGGGAATATAATGCCTTGGGTGTTATATACCTAGGAGAATGAGCCAAAATTGAAATGGGAGATTGGGAAGACAAGGAAAATTCTAGAATAAGGGAGATACGTAGTTAGACCAAGCATAACGAACATGAAATATTAAAATCACCAAAATGGGGCATAATTGAGCATCTAATTAAAGGTGTTAACTTTTTAGGGAAATATAAAATTAATAGAAGAAGGGGATATAAAGAAATAAATGGTGTGGAAACTCCTTCCTAATGTCAATATACATGGGATGTAAGCAATTGCGACATGTCTAAAAAATTAGAGCATTAAGATGAGCACTCAAATTGAAGAACATTACACAAAAAAAATTAGATAAAAAGAACAAAGAGATTTATGTGGGAAAATCCTTGTGGATAAAAAAACCCACCACCAAAGTCAAGTTTTTTTGTATGAAATTTTTTTTTGTTACATACAAAATATAGACTTCTACGATGTTTGATAAACTTGTCTTGTTTTCACTCTGCAACCCCATTCGATTAATTATCACTCTCGATCTTTCATGGAACCTACATAAAAAATAATCCACTAGTAGTTTTTTACAAATTTGGGTATATCCAACTGTCACTGATTCCTCTTTGAAACGATGCAGAACTCTTCCATCTTGACCAATCATCGTGTCTATTTTGTCCACCTAGGCCCATTGTCAAACTTCATCAATGTTTGTCCAACATCAAACAAAAACAATTTTGATAAAGTCCTTTTCAGCTCGTTAGTGATCAATTTCCTCTAAAACCCATATGCCATACACATGATAGTTAGCATCATCATTCATCAAACAAAGTGCACAAAACTTCCTCTACACAAAACTTATCAATGAAAAATAACTTCCAGGTATCCTTTCGAAGTCTTATTCCATGTCCAGTTTCCTTCGAAAAACATTATGTCGAACAAAATAAAGTTTATTCCTTTCAAACAAGACATTGAATAATGAGGATTTTCTGTACCCATTATTTTTTTGTCCGATGCTCTGATTTAATAGATAAGATAACACATCAAACACGACTGCTCCCACTTCATTGATAGCCAAGTTTTGAAGAACCAATCCCGTATGGACTTGACATCAAATATTGAAGAAGATACACTATCGATAGAATGTAAAAGGATTTTTTGATGAAGCAATTCTTTGACAGAGCTCGGAACATACAGTTCACAGAGAGAAACATAGAATTTTACTAGCAAGTATAAGGGATTACTGCTTAACAGGGGTTAATTAATTAAATGGTTATGAGTTACCATTAAATTAATTGGGATATAGCTAATTAATTAAATTAATTAGGCTAGAAGGTGAACATTAATCAATTAAATACTATATAATTATTTAATTAATATTGTAATATGAATATGTAAAAAGGTTGATATTTATGCTCCCTAGGTATGAATAGGGTTTAATATTAATAGTAAGTTTCTATAGGGCCAATGAATGAGATATGGGCTCTGATAAGAGTTTCTTTTTTATGTTAATATTTTATGCAAGCTGTATGTAGATGTTATTATGTAATTTCCATTTGAATATTAATAAAATACCACTGTTACTGATCAAAAAATAAAAAATAAAAAATAATAATGTAGAGAAGAAGTCTAAATTTAATTAAAATTGTTAATCAAATTTAGGTCTATATGCTATCATTCTCTTTAATAGAAAAAAAAACACTTCACCATTGAATGATTAACATCTTCATCTTCTAATGAATGTGCATCTACTGAAAAAAGACTCTTCTTACCCTTATCTATGCTATATATCTTAGTATTTCTTTCATTTCTTATATAACTAACCAATTTATATCATTACCATCAAGCTTCTTATAATTATCTTCTTGAAATGGACATATAGCTACATTATGACCTATCCTTCTACAATTAAAGCATTTGAAGGGTAGCTTACCATTATACTTTTAAGATCCGTTCTTAAGTCTTCTCACAATTTTTTCTTCTTCATCATCTGGATAATTTCTTGTCTCAGGTACATCTTCAATCTTCTTGGTAGCTTTAAATGTATCATCCTTCTTTGCATATTTACTATCTTACAAATTTTCAATATGAAAAGAAAAGATTGATCCAAAGTGTATATATCCATGTCATGACCTTCTTTAATATCATATAACTTTGGTTTGTATTCTTTAGTCATGGTTCTCATTACTTTTATTATAACTTCATTATCTTCCATGATTCTGCCAATGCCTCTAAATGCACTTACAAATTCATTTACTTAGTATACGCGAATTTCAATATTTTCATCTTCATACATCCTTAAGGTTTCAAAATTATTTTTCAAATTTTGCAACTTGACTTGCTTCATCTTCTTTTCTCCTCCATATAGTTTTTTTTTGTTTTTCATAGATTTATTTTGTAGTAGTGTAGTTCATGACCTTCAACGACTTCAAATCACTTAAGAAACTGATAGAATTTCTAGCTTTTGTGTTATTCTCATTTACTTGATCTCATTTGGAGTAGAAGAGCACAACCAGAGGAGTGTACCCTTTGTAGATGTCTAAAATCATCATCTAACCTTAATAATTGAATCTTATATAATTAATATCTCCTTCTAGTTAATTAAATCCTATTTAATTAACACCCTTAGCCAAATAATTGATTTTAGTTAATTGATTATATTAATCCCCTTCATCTACCTATTTAATTAAATTTATTTAATGGGTTCATTATCCTCTTCTTTCTAAAAGAATTTAAATTTTATTTAAATATATCCAATAATCATTTCCTTCAATGCCCTTAACCCATGATTTAATTAAAATCCTATTTTGATTAAATCCTAATCCCCTATTTAATTAAATCCCTAATCCTTGATTTAATCTAAATCCTAACCTAGATACCTACCCTACTCCTACCCTACTCCTACCCTACTCACTTGCTAAACCTACATTCCTATTAACACTGGGCCAACATCCCTCACGAAGATTTGTGACATGGTTTAACAACCTCATGTGTCTTCTATAAGTCTAGTGGTTGTATTGGGCATTGACAAGTCGATCTTTTGGTGCAATTAGAACCCTATCTTGTAACAAGTAGTATCAGAGCTTGGTCACAAGTTTGAATCATGTAGACCATGATGAGTGATGCTAGGAGGGGGATTGTTGGTATTGAGAAAAATACCTCACATGGATTTGTGACATGATTTAACAACCTCCCATATCTTTTATAAGTCTAGTGGTTGTATCAGGCATTGACATGTTGATATTTTGGTGCAACAACCCTAGCTTATAACATTTCCCAATTAATCATCCTCTAATCATACTTACAAGGTTATTCCTAACCTTTTTAGTGCTAATATAATTCTCACACATGTGTGATAAATCCATACCAAGAGAGTCACCCAAATCTATTATATTCAACCACCTTCTTGTCCCCCACACATTTCCCTAAGGTTGTTCACACATATGTGAGAAACCTTGAGCCACTCAAGCATTAAATGCTCTAAATTTACCTCTCCTCTAAGCCTATGTGTCCCTTATATGGATCCTATGTGGATTCCACATAGGTTCCACCTCATCCAATCCCATCCCTTCCCTCCAAAAATCTATAAATAGAGCCTCCTCCTTTCCATTTTCATATTGCACTCATTTTGTGTAGAGTTATCATGCTAGTTTACTTTCAAAGTGCATTGTTATCATCTTACAGCATATGAATAATTGGTAGTCTTCATTTCTATATTTTTCATATTCTAGTATGTTAGATCATTTTTAATCTTGTTATGAAAGTACAATAGTTGCCTTTGCATAACAATCTCATATTCTCACCATCATTTGATCAGTCTTGCAAACTTGTTCTTCATACTGGTTTTGTGAGCTCTTTGATCTCCATTCAACTTGCATTTAGCTTCATATCCATTCTTGAAGAATTTTATTCCTTTAGAGATTAATATTATTGTGCTTGGAGAGCCATATCCACAAACTTACATAAAATAACAAATTAAATGGAATGAGGGTGCTTCTATTTTAGTTCAATCGAAGGTTATGTGTTGAATCCTTGTTGTATGTATACATTTTTAAATAACATTTTCTTTATTATGTCCGCCTACACAAATTAAATATTTACACATATACATTTTGGCACACCTAGTGGGATGCATGTCTCTTAAAATTTTTATTTCTAAATCCAATTTTTTGTCATTCTGGGTGCACATGCGCTATTTCTTGTACGCTTATTCCTAGATACCCATGCGACTAAAAAATCCCTATACGAGTAAACAACCTTAATCATTTTGTCATATTTTTACTCATGGTTTCTCATATCAGTTTGTATCATGGCTTATTACTTGTATTGTGACATATGCACACTCATATGAGACAATGATTACTCATATGAAAACACATGTATACTCATATGAATTTTGATGCCAGATGACTATATATACTTTCTCGTATCAGAAACAAGAAGCATTTTTAGGGGTCTATTCGGATTGATTTTTCAGTTCTAACCTCTGACTTTGTTTCATTGGCTAGTTGGTTGTATGATTTTGTAGCCTAACTACTTTGTGCAGTATGTATTAAAGAAGAAATTGATTATTGAGGACTTGCACTATAACACTTTCTTTTCTAAACTACTCATTCTTGTGCTTATAAGTTTCCTTGGTCAAAGAGTAACTCTTAAAATTCTAATGCATTTGTTTTGCAGGTTGCCTCATCCCACATCAACCAAACAATCATGCTTCTTAGTGTTTATTTAGGCACATATATTAACTAGGTGGTTTCTTATATGGAATCAAATCAAGCATTAGGGGATTATGCTCCATTTCATTTTGGGAAGATCCAAAACCTTGACATGCTTAATTTTCTTTAGGCAAGTAATCTTGTGAGAATTAACCACACATTTTAAGTGTTTGGGAGAAAACAACATTGGATAGGACGGTATGCTCTTTTCCCCTTGTGGGAAAATTAGAAATATAGACTCTTTTCATTTCCAATCCATGATTTTCAAGTTAATCCTTTAGTTGGCCCTTTCGCTTGAGGTAAAAATATCTTGGGAATGACCCATGTGAGAATGAGGTGTAAGACACACCACACCAAAAAACATTAATAAAATTTACTTCTTGGGGTTAAAGCCTTAGAAGTTGGATATTATTTTAGATTATACCCATCTCATTCCTAACACAAAGTAGGTCCATGAGGTCTCAATCATATTCATGTGACTACTTGTTCCAAGGTGCTTTGTGGGGATATACGCCTCAAATGCGCTTGCGCGGACATAAAGGATATATCTGAACAAAGACCCTTACTAAGAGAAATTAAAGTAGAAACTTACCTGATTCATCTTCAAAATCTTAATAATCTTTCTTTAAGGAGGATAGTAACCTCCCCAAGATTCTCGCACATTCATGCCACCTTGAGTGTTTGGATTTAGCTAATACGACATCATGATTGGAGGCATTGCATGCTTGGTGATGACCATAATTTGATTACCTCTCGTGTGTGTTCCTATGTTTGTGGGAAAATATTTTTGAAGCTAAGACAATTTCCTTATTTATGCATTGCTTGAGTGTCTTCAAAACATTTATGACTTGACCATACAATTTCCTATCAATCAAACTGGTCACAAAATTGCTTGTATCTCTCAAGGTTTCTTTTTCCCTTGTTGGATTGTTTTAAGACACATGTTTACAAAAATTAAATGTTCCCATTTAAATCAAGGTATACTTAGCATAGTCAATGCGTTTGATATATGATTGAAATTGGTTCTTTCCATTGAAATAATTGACCAACATTCTCTTTACGAGACATGACCGATTCAGGAAAGCATAAGAAAGTAAATCTCCTGGTTCCCCATGTTTATATAAAGAAGAAAGAAGCTCGTAGAAAAGACAAAGAATATCAACATATAACCAAATAAATTTAGAAAGAAATGAAGGACTTTGAGAAATTTGATGCTATTATATTCAATATCAAAGTTTCCCATATGATGACCAAAAGTCATGTGAATCGCACTTTCATACATTTCAAAAAATATGACTAAAGAAATCTCTTTGTTGACCTTCGAACCTCAAATCAATTCATGACTTCTTCATTATCACAATATCATCATTCCTTCTTGGAGAAAAATCAATCATCCTTCGACTGTAATCAAAACAATCAAAATAAAATCCAATCTTTCATTCCTCCATCCTCCTTAGGTTGAAAGATTTTAATAAAAGTGTTGCATAGACCTTCATTTCTAGCAAACATATTCATTGAAATTATTGCGTGCAGAACACCAGTCTATCTCAAGTAATTAATCCATTGATCTTGTCCTATTTTATTGGGATCATAAATCTATCTCCAAGTAGAAGAATACATTATCCAAATCAATCTATTGTGTTTGCATCATCATAAGGTCTTCTCTCACCTAGGTTTTTATCTCAAAACCTTTAAATCCAATCCAATTCCAATCAATTTCAATTCAATCAACCTAATCCAAAATCAATAAAAATCCAATCAAGTCCAAGTCCTTTCTCCTAAGTTCATCCTTCATCATCATAAAATCTTCATCCTTCATCTTTCATCATTCGTCTTTCATATTTTATCTTTTGGAGGTCACCATTGTATGGTAGTTACTCAATCCAAGCTAAAAACATGAGGCACACATAGGCAAACACCAACCACGATGATGATAATCCTTTTTCTTCTCATCCCTTCCTTCAATGTCATGAAGTACACGTTGAGGACATCACCAATTTCCCTAAAGAAAGTTAATTGGTGGATCAAGATGAAAGGCCTACTCAATTGAATTATTTTCTGAGTGATACATATAATTTAGAGATGGTTGAGTAGGCCATTAATCATAATAGTGGAGAAATCTTCCTAAAGCTTATCAAGAATGGTGTCACTGTACCTGCCAATTTTGATGAGTCTCTCCTTGTCAAAAATATCATCAAGGCTACAACTGCTACAAACACGACCACAAACTTGACCTATAATACAACATCATCCCATGATAGAGGCAAGGCCACTTCTAGTGGACCTTCTACATTGATCCCCATATTAAATTCAAAACTAACATTTCAATTGATAGGGGAACTAATTCAATAGATTATTAGTGTTTTTCCCAATATAACCTCGCATAATAGTACTCACACCATGAAAAATGCCTCTAATGGTGCTGATGCTAGTGTATTCAACATAGGATAGACTACCACCCCCTTATTTACACAACTAGCTTCATTCCCACAATTCACATTCCCGTCATCCACAATGAAAACATTCATTCAAAAAATGTCTCGAGCTTATCATTATGCACCTCCTCCTACAGTTGGGATGGAATCAATGGGATTTTAAGCCTCGCAACTAGGAGAAGGAAAATATTTTGAACCGCAATTCACATCTCACAATGCTCTTGGTCTAGCTCAACAAGTCCATGAGCTTAAGAATCTTATGTATAGCCCGCAAAATAGAGGGAAGAAAGAGTTCTCCTTTGATGAGATATGTCCTTATCCATTGGACAAGTCCATCACAATGCAAGTGCTTCCTCCAAAATTTGAGATCCCTAAATTTGAAACATGTCTTGTCCAACATCTCAAATAATTCTATATTGCATGCCAAGAGGTCACCTACAACAAAAATTATCTAAAGAGACTCTAGTCATTAGGAGTCTTAGCAGTCCTACTTTGGAGTGGTTCATGACCATCCCTCAAGGATCCATATCTACCTTCTTCGACCTCACAGATAATTTTCTTGCACAATATTCTTACAACATCAAACATCAAGCATCACCAAGTGATTTGTGTAACACCAAGAAATTAAATGGAGAAACCTTTGCCATATTTTTACAAAGATGGAGACACATTGATAATTGTATGCCTTGGAAGATACCCAATAATAATTTGATTGAAATATTCACTAGAAATTTGGTATCCAAAATGTCATTCCAAGTGAAAATGGCTTCTCCTGATACTTTTTAATCTCTTTTTAAAAAGGGAAAAATAATGAAGATGGAATTTTGCAAAAAGGCACCATTAAGAATTATACCCTTTCCTCTAACAATGACAACCCAAAATTTTGGAGTAAGAACAAAGGGGTCATCAATGATGGAGTGATAGATGCTAAGCATTTCCAAAATGTATTGGCATATAATGAAAGTACTCAGAATATTCACAACAATTATAATAACAACAATAATAAAAATAGTTCATCGCAACAACAATCTCAACAACCTCGCAGTCAGTCCTATTTGTTTCCTCAAAATAACAACAACAACAACAACAACAACAACAACAACAACAATAACAACAAAAACAATAACAACAACAATACTAGACAAAACTGACAATTTACCTCTCTCATAGAGTCACTTGATCTGTTCTTTCAAAGACTAGTGGATCAAGAGATGATGATATATCCTAATACTCGTCCATTTAATGAAAATCAGCCCAAACCCGCTTGGTATAAAGATAATGAATACTATGATTACCATCGCATCAAAGGGCACGATACCAAGAAATGCATGAAAATGAGACACATTGTCCAAGACCTTATTGATGATGGAAAAATTGAGGTTGAAGGACAAAATCCATCCTCATCAAATCTGAAGTTAAAGTCTATAATGATCCTTCTCCAAAACACAATTAGAACAATGCATCCAATGCCATTCCATATCTATTATACAAACACTATCATAGGTGACGATCTAACATGCAAAAGTTTAGAAGAGAATGATATCTTTGGTTTCAATGCACTATGTTGATGTATTGAATTATTTTAACACCATCTAAACACTTTGACAGTCAAAGGTGCAAATTGCAATGCTACCACCCAAAGACCAAGAGTCACTTTTTAGGCTGCTAATAATCCATCAATATTTGCAAATCCACCAGCTACACCATGCACAACAACTTGGCCTGCTTCATGCTATGATTTTTTGGCCCAATTAGGAAAGAAACCTAAACAAATATCTATCCTCTAACTTATTCTCATGTCTCCCATCCACAAAGAAGTCCTTGAAAATTCTTTAACAAGTTACATGTTCCTAAAAACACCAATGTTTACCAGTTCCAATCGACGATAGGAAATTTAGCTGCACAAGAGAATTTAGTATTTATTGACAAATATTTATGTGGCCAAGACCTTCATCACAATATATCACTCTATAATGAAGCCAAAATCCATTCCATTAAAATCAAATGAGTCCTTAAAGATGGTGGATCTGGTCTTAATTTGTGTACATTAAAAATTATTTGAAATATTGGTCTTTTTGAAGATCTTCTTGATGTAAATAAAAGAATCACAATAAAGGCCTATGATGATATAGAAAGGGAGAGACATTTTTTGATAAGACTCCCTTAGCAAGTGGGCCCAACTTTAATTAAAACATTTTTCATGTGCTTGATCTTGATCTTCCATATAACATCTTGTTGGGACGACCATGGACAAACGCTATCAAAGGTTTACCTTCTACATATCATCAATACCTAAAATTCCCATATCATGGAAGAGAAATAACTATTCATGGAGATCTTGAACCCTTTCAATATTTCAAAATGAGGGTAAAAAATAAAATTATTTTCCTTTGAATGAATTTGGTCGACCTATCGAAAAGAAGGATCCCTCCCCAAAAGGCACCGAAGAAACATCAAAAATCACCTTAGATCAATGCAAAGGAAAGGAGAAAGTCATTGAAGAAAAGATTCCTTAGTCAGAAAAGAAAATAACATTCACAGATCAAGGCTTGGAGAAATATAAGTTTGAAATTACTATGTGCATTGGAAAACTCCATTTGTCTCCAAAAGCTTACAAAAAACCTTCCCAATCAACTCCACCAGGAGCAAAGAATATCATGAAATGCAAGAAGACTAATTTTGAACATTGGGGATCTTTGTTAGTTGAACATATAGAATCCAATATCCTAGATTGGATTTACAAAGAAGAAGAAGAACCAATTACCTTTCCTAAATATAAGTATATAAAAGACACTCCCATTGTCGAAAGCATAAGATATCATGGTACTAGTCTGGTAGAAAATGAAACAGGAAGGAAGACTCTTATTGAAGCAAAAGGATATCCACTAGGTAAAAGATTTGGTTACTTAGAAACTAAGATGAACTTCACTAAGGACTATTTCTTAGTTGAATCTGATTCAAACAATGAGGAAGATTTATTTGAAGTACCTTTCTAATACATTGAAAATGACCTTGATGGCTATGCCTATGTCCTCACCATCACAAAAGCTGAACTTTCATCGCCTACCCTTCCCCTTAAGAACCATGAACTAATCAATTGGGATAAGAAAGATTCACTACCATCCTTGGACATATGCAAACTAGAAGAGGTAGTGTTAGCACTCTTTGGACATAAGAATCTATGAGAATACAAGCATCAAATCCACTATAATGAGAAAGCCTACTTCGGTAGCCTCATCACACTTAGTCACAAAAATAAAATGAAAATAAAAATAAAAATATAGTAAAGCATCCCCTGGTGAAAACATCTCACGGGAACCTTTAGATGGAGAAAAAGATAAAATAAAAGATGTATCCTCTAGTGAAAACCTTTCTGAGGCACTAGAGGAGGGAGAAGTTGACCTGTCCTTCATATCTTTACAACTAGAAAAATCCTCCATCTAGATAGAAGACACAATAATAGTCAATCTTGGTACATAAGAAAATTCATAGGTTACATACATTGCAACCTCATGCAATGATCAAGAATGAAAATATATGTCTGAATTCCTCAAGAAGAAACAAATAAATTTTTCTTGGAATTGAAAAGATATGTTGGATTGGCTACAAATTTAGTCATCCACCATCTTGAGGTTGATCCAAAGGTAAAACCCGTTAAGAAAAAATTACGCAAGATGAATCCAAAAGTTGGTTTATTAGTCAAGGATGACATGCAAAAGATTCTAGAGGAAGAGATCAGTAGACCAATTGATTATCCTGAGTATGTCTCTAACATTGTACCATTAGGTAGGCCTACTGGGGACATCCGCATTTGTACAGACTATAGAGATTTGAACTTAGCATTTCCTAAGGATTATTTTCCGCTACCAAACATTGATACCATAGTGGATATGACTACTAAACATGAGATTTTATTCTTATGGATGGCTTCTCCATGTATAATAAGATCAAAATAGCACTAGAAGTTCAACACAAAACTACATTCACAACTCCTTGGGGTATGTTATGTTATCAGGTCATGCCCTTTGGTCTTAAAAATGTTGGGGCAACCTATCAATGAGAAATAACCATAATATTTCACGATCTCCTAGACCTGTTATTATGGAAGATTATGTGGATGACCTTATGGGAAAATCAAAGACACGAGACTCACATATTTCCATCCTCACAACTATTTTTGAAAGACTAGAGAAGTATAAGCTTCGACTCAATCCCAAGAAATGTGTCTTTGTGTTGGAATTATAATGGAATGGTGTGTACTGAGAGGCGAGGGGGAATCAGTACCCTTACAAATTTTATCAATTAACCTTAGTAATCTTTTCTTGCATTACTGAGAATATTGCTTTTCTACCTTATGCATGTAATATCATAGAATAAATGTAAGGGAATGTAAACAATCACAAAAACATTCATGAAACTTAGTTACACATAACGCAAAAATTGGTAACTCAGAAAACTCTTGTTAGAAGGTAAAAATTGTGGTGGGAATGAAACCCACAAAGCTTCACTATCTACAGAATGGAAGGTGTCAATTAAGGCTACAAGTTGTGATAACTTATGATGATCTTACCATGTTAGGAGTAACATGTTAGACTTTTTAAGTCTACTCAGTTAAGAGTTTTTAACAACACTGTTAAGTGTGTTCTCAGTTAAGAGATTTACAATAAGACTATTAAGTCCACCTTCTTAAAGGATTTATTCTATTTGCTACAATTGTTAGAGAGTAGTCAAAAATACTTATGACCTGATGACTTGCAATCTTGAATTTTTGAATACAGATCAATTTAGTTCACAAAAACAATATCATCCTACTATGATGAATAATACCTATGTTCTGCTTGGTAGCCTTGAATCTTCCTTTTGTGTCCTTCTACATGAAACTCTCTATCTAATCCATAGATGTCTTGTCTGGATAAAATCACAATATTCTAATTGATTATACATCTATATATACAAAGGTTTTGACCTAATTAGGTTTCACACTTTACAAGAAAAACTCTATGATCAAAGGTTTACAACTTGACCTTGATCTCCTAGTTTGAATGTTTATATTTAGTTAAACTGATTAAAACTATTATTTATGCTCTACTTGATCCTCAAGAAATGGTTTTATAGCTAAACATAAATCTATTTTTAAGACTAAAGTGCTTTAGCTGACGTGTATCTCAGATCCACTTTTCTTAGGAACAAAACTGTCTCTCGATAGACTAGTGCTCGGGTTACTCTATAGACTGTGTTCTTGGGTTACTTTGTAGACTGTTCTCTTAGGTTACTCTGTAGATACTTCTCTCAGTTTACTCTTTGAACTATTTGTTTATGATAGTGCTATCGATGTTCACTAATTTCGGTGATCACTATGCTAAGACATTTTTGGTGATAGCTGTGCTTTGACTGTTTCAGTGACCTATGCACTTGAATATTTTAGTGACCTCTGCGCTTGATTATTTCAGTGATCATGTAACTAATGGTTCAAAAAATCTTTCCTTGTATACTAATGACAACTTATGATCCTTTAGGATTATCAATCTCCCCCTTCAGCATTAGTATCAAAAATTGATGTGTGCAAACCGATATGTTCAGTATACACACGAAGTGTTTACTTTGTCAATGACTCCCCCTATGTGCATGCCTTGGTACAGTGTATGTACATGTTTCCTCCTTTGTGTATTTTACTCTTGACATGTTTTCCCCCTTTGTAAGGTATAAACATTTTCCCCCTTATACATATATTTTCCCCTTTTTTTGAAAATAATGACAAGGTGTAGTACTTACAGCTTGTCAAATATGTGGGCATGAGATTTTTGAATATCTATCATTTGACTCTCCCTTTGCTCATTGAGGTGTTCAAGGGTCATGTGATCCAAAGTGATTCTAGCGTGCATGTCATATATACTCTCAGTGACTGACATCTCTGGAGTGGAAATTAATTTCTTTGCCGAAGTCAATTTTTTCAACAACAATGTGAGATTCGGGAGTAACATAGCTTGGAGCTCGGTTACCTCATCTCTAATTTTAATTTTAGTCTTTTGTATCTCTAGTCTCAACTATTTTGATTCTACAATCTTCTCATAATGCAATTGGAATGTGTTTTCCTTGGTTGTGAGACTTTGTGCACTAGCTTTAATATCTTCATCTATTTTATCTATCTTTTCACTATGCTCGGTAGTGAAATGCTCTAGTGTGCACAACTTTTGAACTAAGTTAACTACTTCTGATATTATTGGTTCCAATGTAGTTACTAGCTCAGAAAGTTTTACCTTATTTTCTGCCACTTCTTGGCTGATCTTCTCTATGAGCTTGTAGTGTCACTTCTATTCTGCATGTTCTTCTATTACCTTGTCAGCTTCTACATTCTGTGATGTTATTGCCTTGGTAAGAACTTCTAGTTGATCAATTATTGGTGCATTTCGATCAATTTGAGTGTCAGGTACTATCTACAATAGTATTTCCTTTATAGTATCCATGACTTGTGAATTATTGTTCTCCTTGAGCTTGTCCTGTATTGCCTTCATCTTTCATAGTTCTCTATACTTGGTCAGTGACTTAGGATCCAGTGTTCCTGGATCACAGTCGGGTATATCTATGTTTTCATCAAGTGTGACCGGTGCCTTCTTCTTCTTCTTCTTCTTCTTCTTCTTCTTCTTCTTCTTCTTCTTCTTCTTCGGTATAGTGCAAGAAGAAGGGGAGTGTAGTACCATAGCAAGTTCCTTCTCTATTTCTTTTGATTTTGGTGATTTCCTAGGAGGTGTGGTTCCTTTTTCATGTTGCTCAGTATTGGCCTGTTCGTTAGTAGTAGATGTCTCTACATAAACCTTGTCTTTATCTGTAGCCTTGTTTACCTCTTCGGTATCCTTGATAGTGGCATCACTCGGTGCTTCCTCTCCACTTGTATCTTTGTTCTCTTCATTTGTATCTTTTTTCTCCCCATGTTCATCACCTTTCTCCACAGGTATGTTTGCATCAGGCTCAGGTGTTTTCTCCTTTCCTTCAATGATAATATTGATAGCTTGTATCAATAAAGGCATGTTACCTAGTACAATTTCTTGTGGAACATCCGCTATCTCCTTTTCATTCATTTTCTTGGTGGAAATATTTACATCTTCATCATTCTTGGGATCATCATCAGAATCAATATGAGTTATGTATTTTATTGTGATGTCTGGTGTATCCCCTAATGATTGTAATATCTGAGGCACATCATCCATGGCCTTACTTTCCTTTGTTGTTAAATCAACTAGAGTGACATCCTCAGTATCATTGATGAAAATGTGTTCAGGGCTTGGTGTGGCCTCCTTCTCCTTAATGTGAGGTGTCTCAATTAGAGCTAATACCTCCTTAGGTGTATTAAATATTTGTGTTCAAATCTTATTTCTTTCTATATCAATGTCCTCTAACCTATCTTGCAGGACTTTGTATGCTCTTGTCTTAGCTGAAAATTTCTTTGCACGTTTCTGCATTTTTTCATCAATTTATTCAACTGTGGACTCAGGTGGCATGAGTGTAACTAGGGATCTTTCCCTAAGCTATTTCTCCATGTGCAGTGCATAAGTCCACCTAGCTAATATCCTATTATTGAGCTCTTGTGGAATATGACTAACAAATTGTAGAGGTACATACTTGAATTTTATGATCATTTTGATGATTGCTTCCTCTAATTTATTCTGGTCCTCCTTAGACAAATTTTCCCACTGTCTAATCTTATGTTGTGATATACTTCCTGTATTGATGAGTGACTCTGCAATTTCATCAATTATCTTAGGTATCTTGTCCTTTTCTGCTTCGATCCTTTGTTCTCTTTCATCTCTAGCAATATCATCGTTGTCTTCTTTCCCTCTTATATATTTCCTTCTTTGCCTTGGTGCTGATTTCCCAGTTTGAGGCTTTCTTTTTTGATAATTCCTCACAATACTTTTCTTTACTGACGGTGAGTCTTCCTCTTTTGTTGTCTTACTCCTAGTTCTTGATGCAGATGTTACATTTTTAACCTTTTATTTCTTGGTTGGTGGTGCATCTAATTCAGTAGACTCTGAGTCACTTGACTCTTTACCTTCACCAACAGGTGACTGTCCCTTGGTGACATCTTGTTCCAATTCTTCATCATTTACCAAAAGTTTATTTTGAAGAGTATTTATTATGTTTGCCTTATTTCAATCTATCTTCTTTACTACTAAGCCAATCTTGATTCTAGACTTGGATTCTTCATATGTGCCAAATATTCTCAATTATTTGTCCTCTAGTTCATTTTATAAGGCTTCAATAGCCTTTGTATCCTGATAAATTTTAATCTCATAGTCCAATGGTGGAAACCATTTTGTTCTCGGTATGGTTGGTTTGATTAGAGTGGTGTCGGTGTCAACAATGAAACATATGTCATCTTTGTACTATTCAACCAGCTATGTAGGGATTATCATTCTCTTCTACATTCTATCCTTGAAAGTGGTGAAGTATGCATCCATTATAGATGTGAAGTTGTCCCCTAGTGAGTTAATATATTCACTAATCTATGCAGTTATTGATTGGGTTGTGTCCGAAGTGACATTACCAATAGAAGGGAAGAAATTCTAAAAATAGAAGAATGTGCACATACAGAGTGAGACAAGCTTACATGAATTAGATCTGGCTAACCTAATTACCCTCATTTTTTCTTCTAGTTGCTTCAGTAGCAACTTGGATAAGTCCAGTTGAAGTCCCTTTTCACAATCTTATAAGCAATGTCAACTACTCCACATGCTATGTTGTTCATTCTGCTAGCTTGGAATATTCTATACCCAATCCCACATGCACCAAATTTCATCTCAGGGTCGGTGATTGTATTGAGTTTCAACCCTCTTGTGTCCCATTTTGCCTTAGTTTTTGAATCTCAGGGTGTGAAGGATGCTTTAGGTTTTTAGCCTTGTCATTTATTGGATAATCAGTTATAGCATGAATCACATCCTTTATAATCAGTTTTCATTCATCCAACCACATTTTTCTATCATGTACTAGCTAAGTACAATGTGTATCCATTCAGTCTTGAACTCTCTTGGTAATAGTAGAGTAGTGGTTAACCCTTTCACCTCAATGTGTGTGTGTTCATCTTTCAGGTTTCCATCTGTGCATAGCTTCTGGTAAGCTTCTTCAATCTCAAGATCTCCAATCTCTATAACCTTGCAGTGGATGTGTGCACGAATATCTTAAACCAGCAAAACCCTAGGAGGGATACTTGAAAATGCTCCCTTGTTGTCTATTTGAGAAGCAACCTCAGGGAAAATCTTATAGTTGGGCTACTCACAGGTTGTGTTCTTAATTAGGTTGATCTTCTTGTCATTTGTGTTCTTGATCTTTGAGACTTGTGAGGTAGTTTCCATTCTTCATGAAATTAGGGCTTCTTTGAAAATGAACTATGTGCTCAGTAATTCTTGGTACTTACTAGTTGATAACAAAGAGTGCTCAAAATCTGTTGGAGTAGCCTTTGAATCTGCTGTAAATTGTTTTGCAATCTTGTTTCTTGTTTTCACTATGATGTTTTCTCTTTTTTGCTTGGTCAATGAATGAGCTCTTTGTTACCCTATTTATAGAAAATAACCTAAGTTTTGCATTTAATGCTCCAGCTACCACTCAATCGATGGAACAAAGACGCTTAGGTATCATACCAAAGTCTTCATCCTCGATGGGCATACAATGCTCAAGGTAAGTGATAACTTAGTTATACTTTTCACATGTTCAAAGATGATGGTTGTTATGTATTGACCGACGAGACTGGATTCACAAAATCATAACAAGTAATACCATATTTCGTCTCCATTCATGATAATTTTGCATATTATCAATGAATATTGGAACTGGTGTAAAATATAGCTTTGTATAGTGCAGTTCCATACTTACTGCTATGGTTAGGTGGGGGTGGCAGAATCACCAGATCCATTGGATGAGATGTCACCAACTATAGTGCTTGGTCCATCATCATCTTTTCTTGAAGCTTTCCTCCACATTTGATTTCTCATTCTTCTGATATCTTCAATAGTGTTTCCATTTGCAAAAATGCTTGAATCTGTCACTCGGTCTCTGTATTCCTTGCTTAGATGACCGACCTTATGATAGTGTAAGCATTCCATTCTAGAGTTAGTCCAGTTCCTTGATCTTTGTATCCATTTCCTCATGCAATTTGCAGCTATGTGTCCATATCTACCACATTTTGTGCAATTTACCCATGTGTTGTAATCCCAAACATATGAGTAACATGCTCTTATCAGTTGATATGCATTTTCTTGTTCTTTAGGTTTCCACACTTGCCTTTTCTTTTTCCTTCATTCATGAGATGTGTGGTCATGCATTTTGTAGGTAGAACAATATTTTTCCATGTAGGATTGCTTCTTTGGTTGGTTCACCTTAGATCTACATTCATGTGCTTTGTGTCCATGCTTGTTACAGTTATTACAATTACCAATGAATGTAGAAGTAGATTTAGGAATACCTTTAGCTTTGCTCCTGCAAACATTTGATGTATGGCCTAGTTTTCCACAGTGATTGCATGACTACTTCTTTGCTTTGGATTTGTGTAGACATCTCTTTGATCAGCTTGGTTTGATGGTTCTCCATGCTCGGTATACCCTAAACTGGTAATGTTGAGTCTTCTTTGTCCATTCAGAAAATCATCCATTCTTTTTTTACTTTCTTTATCTTTCTTGATCACATCATTATTTTATTGTTGAATCCTTGCTTCATGATTTAGTTTCTCATTTTCTTCTCTTAGTTCACCAATAGCTTCCGATTTCCCATTAAGTTCTATGTTCACTCGGTTAGCCTCATGACTCATAAGAACTATTTGATTGGTGATTTCAGTGTGATGTCCAGTAAGTCTCTGTATCTCAAATTATTTTTCTTGCAACTTCTCAGTGATCTTACTCCTATTATCAATAGCTAATTTTCTTTCTTGTTCAGCTTGTCTTGCAGTATTTATTACATCAATCATTCTTACCATCTGTGTCTCTTGACCGATCTGCAGTATCTTTACTTGTTCAATCAGATGTTGATGGATTTCATTCAGGCTTGTAATGCTTCCTTTAGATGTGTCAGAAGCAGATCTTGATGACTCAAATAAATCAAGTATCACT
The DNA here is from genome assembly GCA_018584345.1 of Thuja plicata. Lineage (NCBI taxonomy): Eukaryota > Viridiplantae > Streptophyta > Pinopsida > Cupressales > Cupressaceae > Thuja > Thuja plicata. Next base: position 361,631 of record MU227592.1, on the reverse strand, counting down.
TCTTCATGATAGTCAGTTTCACTGTAGCAATATGCCATGACTTTTCTCTCAACCAATAATTCTTTCATCTTGTTTCTTTCTTCTTTGTATTGCTCAAAGAAAATCTGTATCTCCAACTTCTGATTCTCAATATTATTATCAAGCTTATACCTTTCTATTGTATGATCTTTTCTCTCAAGTGATTAAACTTTTCCAAATAAGAGATATAGCTTTGATACCAATTGTTGGAATAATGGAATGGTGTGTACTAAAAGGGGAGGGGAGAATCAGTACCCTTAAAACTTTTACCAATTAACCTTAGTAATATTTTCTTGCATTACCGATCATATTGCTTTTCTACCTTATGTATGTAATATCATAGTGTAAATGTAAGTACATATAAACAATCATAGAAACATTCATGATACTTAGTTACACATAACACAAGAATTAGTAACGCAAAAAACCCTTATTAGAAGGTAAAAACTATGGTGGGAATGAAACCCACAAAGCTTCACTATCTATAGAATGGAAGGTGTCGGTTAAGGCTATAAGTTGTGATCACTTATGATGATCTTACCATGTTAGGAGTAACATGTTGGACTTGTTAAGTCTACTCGGTTAAGATATTTTAATAGCACTATTAAGTGTGCACTTAGTTAAGATATTTTAAAAACAATGTTAAGTGTGCACTCGGTTAAGAGATTTAGAATAAGACTGTTGAGTCCACCTTCTTAAAGGATTTCTTCTATTTTTTACAATTTTTAGAGAGTAGTCAAAAACACTTATGACCTGATGACTTGCAATCTTGAATTGCTGAATACAGATCCATTGAGTTCACAAAAACAATATCACCTTACTGTGATGAATAATACCTCTATTCTGCTCAGTGGCCTTGAATCTAGTTCTTCATAACTAAAATTTTAATTTTGTGTCCTTCTACATGAAACTCTATGTCTGATCCATAGATGTCTTATCCGGATATAATCACAATGTTTTGATTGATTATACATCTATATATACAAAGGTTTTGACCTAATTAGGTTTCACGCTTTACAAGAAAAACTCTATGGTCAAAGGTTTACAACTTGACCTTGATCTCCTAGTTTGCATGTTTACAATCAGTTAAACTGATTAAAAATATTACTTATGCTTTACTTGATCCTCAAGAAATAGTTTTATAGCTAAGCATAAATCTATTTTTAAGACTAAAATGCTTTAGCTGAGGTGTATCTCAGATCCACTTTTATCAGTTAGAAAATTGTCTCTTGGTAAACAGGTGCTTGGGTTAATCTGTAGACTATGCTCTTGGGTTACTCTATAGACTATTCTCTTCATTTACTCTTTGAACTATCTTTTGGTGATAGTGCTATCGGTGTTCACTAATTTTGGTGATCACTGTGCTAAGACATTTTTGGTGACCTCTATGCTTTGACTATTTCGGTGACCTTTGCACTTGACTGTTTTGCTGACCTCTACATTTGACTGTTTTGGTGATCGTGTAACTGATGGTTAATTAATAGATTCCTTGTATACTAATGACAACTTATGATCATTTATGATTATCACTTCGACGTCTAATATAGAAAAATATTGGGCTATTGTGTCCCATAGAGGCATATAAGTCGATCCAAGAAAAGTCAATGCTATTTTATAAATGCCACCCCCAAGACATTAAAATAGTTGTGCAGTCTACAAGGAAAACTTCACTCTATCAGGATATTCATGTCAGAGTTGGTTGATAAAGTGCATCCCTTTTCCCACCTACTATGCAAAAATACCAAGTTTCTATGGGATTGCCTATGTCAGAAAGAATTTGAATGGATGAAAGGATATCTAGCCAATCCTTTGGTTTTGGTTCTGCATGTTCTAGGACGCCCTCTAATTTTATACATATCAGCTACTGAAGTTGCACTCAGAGCTCTTTTGGCCTAGTTAGATGACAATAGAAAAGAATGAGAAATTTATTATCTCATCATAACTCTAGTGGGATGTGAATTGAATTACTCACCTATTGAAAAATATTGTTTTTCTATTGTCTTCTGCACATAGAAGCTATGTCATTACATGATTAATCATAAGATGCAAGTTATTGCAAAACTTGATCCAGTCAAATATTTATTGTCTAAAGCTGCTCTTATCGGATGCACTGCTAAATGGGTCATGATTCTGAGTGAATTTGACATTGCCTATGTAGGTCAAAAACATATTAAGGGGTAAGTGATTGAATACTAGTTAGATGAATCACCTATTAAAGGGGATCATCCTATCATTATAGACTTTCCATATGAATCTGTTCTAACTACCATCCCGAGCATACAATGGAAAGTCTATTTTGATGGATCTTTTACATAGAAAGGATCGAGGGTAGGCATCTTGTTTTTCATACCTCAAGGGGATCTAATACCTAAATCTTATAAAATACAATTTTCGTGCACAAATAATATTGTATAAAATTGTCACAAATAACATTGTATAATATGAGGCCTTGGTGCTAGGACTTTTCCAAGCCATCCGATGGAATATCCTCAATTTAGTAGTTCTTGGTGACTCTTAGTTGGTTATTAAGAAATTTTTGGATGAATATCAAATTAAGGATGAGAAGTTACTCCCATACTGACGCATTGCTAAAGATATGAAACAACATTTTACAGAAATTGTCTTCCAGAAGATCCTAATAATAAACAACAAAGTAGTCGATGCCATGGAAACCATTAGATCTCTGATATCCATGCTTGAACACAGTTCATGGTATGAGTTTCTCATTATGAATCTTATGGTCCCTACCTATGACCAACCGAAGCCTGAGATGGTTTTTGAAATTGTTGATTCTAATTCCCCTGGTGTCAAGAAATTTATTCCTATCTTAAGGATGAAACTTCCCCACGTACTCTCACATAAAATCAACACAAAACCTTCATCCCCTGAACCTCACATTATACAATCATTGGTGTTACCCTATTTCAAAAACACTTTGACATAACTCTTTTGAGGTGTTTAAATTCAGAGGAAATGCAAACATCCTTAGAGGAGGTACATCAAGGAATCTGTGGATCCCATTCTAGTGGCCTCACTTTGGAAAAGAAACTATTACACTATAACCCCCCACTAAGGACCCAGGAAAAACTAACCTAAACACGCAACTAAGTTAACAAGATAAATTTTTTTAAAATGTTTATAAACAATAAGGATAACAACGCGGAAGCAAACAACGAACACATGACATACACATAAATGCAACTCAACATAGATACAAATCTTGAGGGTTCTTTGACGTAGAATTACTTAAGAAAACTAATCTATGAAGAACAACTATAAAGAATTGTGATATTGCTATCAGGATTTAACTATGTAGTTTTTGAGTCAAACTCATTGACCCATAATTCATGAGTAGTGGTTCAACATGAACCCATCTCTCATGAGAATGAATGGAACACTTAGCACTCA
>MU227592.1:342068-358028 GCA_018584345.1 Thuja plicata | reverse complement strand
TGGGTTCATGTTGAACCACTACTCATGAATTATGGGTCAATGAGTTTGACTCAAAAACTACACAGTTAAATCCTAATAGCAATATCACAATTTGACTTGCTGTGGAAAAATATCTCCTACTTATCAACTATAAATAACTAACATACAAGAATATAACAATCTGAAATATAATATACATCATAACTCAAATCCTCTGCACATGTCACAGGGTATGTAGTAATCACTCTAATACAAGTAAGATACAATATCTAGAATAGGTATCACATCTGATACACTAATACAAGATTACAAAATGATATGATAAGATCAAAACTCCAAAGATAAATAAGATGAATACAACTGATACAAGGATCAAGTCTCTAGAAGAGCAAGAAGATAGAAAAATAACAAGGATCATCCAAGCACCTGGACACAAATGTTAGATCTCAAATGGTAAAATAATAACTACCACCCAACCACCTGGAACCAAAAGTCCACTCCCACCATGCTGAGAAGATAACATCAAGCCCACACACATGTGTATACAGAAAGAAGAAAGATGCAAGGATAAATAGACCAAAAAAATTGGTAAGAACATGAAGATCCTAGAAGCTCTCTGAAACACAATAAGGTTCTAAACATTACCAGTGGCACCAAACACATGTATGAAACCTAGGATACATATAGGGAAGTGTCTCCATGTAAACAAGCCAGAACCTTATGCCCCATGGATAAACAAGCATCATCTCCCACTCCCATCCTTAGCCTGTACTAGCACTCAAGGTATGGGAAAGGTACACTATTGTCTTGCTAATAATTAACCTTACATTTTTTTAAGTTATCACTTTATTAAGTTACAATGAATTTTCTTGGTAAGCCACTTGCGGGCCTTGGTCTCCATTGTAAGACGATTCCCTTCTATACACCTCTTTAACCTACCTTAGGCTCATAAATCAAATAAACATCACAATGGTAGAATATGTCTCAAATCTGGTTCCTTCCCATATAGGAACATGCTGGTTCTCATATAACCATAACCAACATACTAGCTCTTATATAGCTATGAAAACAACATGCAAAAGAACTCAACACTACAACAAGGTTGAATAGATATGATCAAGACCAAAAACAATACCATAAGTACATACACTAAAAAAATACACATGACGCCATAAAAACATGAAAAAAACCCCAAAGCCTCTGGTGAGTAAGTCCTAAAGTCAACTAGTCCCAATAGATACTCGAAAAAATACAATTTCATCAAAGTGAGACACACTCAATCTAATTAATAGTTATCTAGAAAACACATCATTGCATGCTAACACTCAATTCTGAAAGAAATTAACAAAACATAGAAATAAACCAATTTATAATAAATTTTATACTTAATGATTTACCCAATAAAATTACTAATAACATTATAAATTAAATCTCTAAGTAAAGTCAACTAAATCTCTTATAGACTAATTTATAAAACTAGTGTATGTAAATTAATCTATTTAAATAAATTACTAAAAACTCAATATAATTTCATCTTGCAAAAATCTAAAAGTAATATTAAATAAATAGTAATATTAATCTTTTAATATTAAAATCTAATAATAAAATTATTACTAAATTAATAAAACAACAAAATAATTAAACTATTTATAAAAATAAATAAATAAAACTTAATTTAATAATATTAAGAAAAAACTTTAACACAAGTTTTTTTAATAAATACTATTCCATGCAAATGTCAAAAAAGAATAATTCTTTTAATTTACTTTAATAAAAGAACATGCAAATAAAAATATCATTTATAAATATTTGTTCTTTAAATTTAAGAAAAAAAATTAATTTTCATAATTAAAAAAAAGAGAACATGCATTATATATATATATATATGGTAATAGAAGCATGCAATTATATAACTTGGTTTTTTCTTTCTTTATTTTTAAAACAAAATAATATCATAATAAATTTAATTAAATTGGGATATATGTATATGTGTGTGTGTGTTGTTAGAATAGTCCCAAAGGATAACTGAGAGGGGGGGGGGGGGGNAACTGGGGGGGGGGGGGGGGTGATTCAGTTATCAGCTTATTTGATTCTTTAACCTTATTAACTATGGAATATAATAAAGCAAATGCACATTCAGATAACACAATAGATAACAACACATTTTGGTTATAGGGAAACCAAATGGTAAAAACTCCAGTGGGAATTAGTACCCAAAATGAACTATACTTGTTTATAGTAATCCCTGTTAGAAGATATTTCAACCCTATAGGAGTTGTACTTTACAATGCAATAAGTATAGTGACCTGGTTAAGGGTCGGACCCTGTTAGGAGTCTTTTACAAATAACCCTGTTAGGGGTGGTGGACTTACTGTCCAAAAGCTCACTGCTTAATGGTGAAGGCTACAACCTTCTGTAGAACAGATATGCACTATATCTGATGATGAACTGTAGAGTAGACTTGCTGTCTTGATCAGTTCCAATGTATTATAATCTTCCACTACTTCTTTACATAGACTCTTGATGAATGAACCACAACTGATATTCTGCTCTGCAGATTTTCTGTCTCTTTTCGTGTCATACACACTTAGCGTATCACAAATGACTTTCTATAATTATCTCCCTCAAAGTATGAGATCATGGGACCTGTTAGACAACTCTCCATAACATCCTTGTCAGATTTACTAATCATGCAAGCATAATTATAACCACGCAAATATAAACTGAATAGATGTGACGTTTCATGAAGTCGACCTCACCAAATTAACTCTAACAATGCAATTTTGTTGAAACACATTTGGAACCTTTAGACAACTGTCTTCAAATCATAACTAATCATGAATATACACAAGCATATCCTAAATATAGGTGCAACTCAAGAACCAATGCAAATACGTCGGCTCTGTACAGATACACTCCAGAAACTGTAACTACCACTAACAAAATTACATAACACAACTGAAACTTCATATCTGAGTCTGTGTGTATGAACATAACATTGTAAATATGTCTACAACCTAAATATATCCATGCAAGTCTTGATATCATCATTCTGATAAGTACATACAGAATCACTATTGTATATTATATGTTGTCAGCAATGACAAACGTACAATCAACTAGCTGCCAGAAGTAAATCTCCAACATATGTATGTATGTATGTATTTTTTAAAATATACATGCTTTTCCTATATTGAAATTAATAATTTAAATATGAATATAATTTTTTTTTTTTTTGGCAAAAGTGGTCGAGCCACTGTATATATTATTAATTTAAAAAAAAAAAGAAGAAACTGATTCAAAAAAGCTCAACCGGGAAAGAATCAGTAAGAAAACCCAGCATCGTCGCTCATAAAAACATCGATATTTACAACTATTTATATCTATGAGGGATTGCTCAAACTTACAAAATGGAGATTATCTTTCCTCCTATTTTACAAAAGACTTTGAGCAAATAAATACTATTTCATCAGATTTTACAATAAATGATCAAAATTTCAAAAAAATTTTAATTGGCTATTTTATTCCTCCATTTTGACATAACCCTCGTCATGTGTGGCTGCCATCTCACCTGATGAACACTCCCAATTTCTAGGTATTTGATTATGGGGAGAAACCTCCCACTTTGTCATGCTACCTAATCCTGATTCCATCGTAGCTTGAGCATTTTCCTCCTGTTCCCTTGTAGGATTTTGCACACTTGATTGGGGATACTCCCATCCTACAGAAGCGGCCACCGGCCTAGCCGTTCCTTCGATTTCAGTCGCCCAAGCTGCAAACTCATTAACATCTTGTAGACCATGCACCAAACCCTGAGCTAGACTATTCTCTCAAATTGAGATCCTTGAATCGAACCCCTCAGAGCTCTTTGGAACGTAATCCTTATTGGAGAAACTGAGCATATCTAAAATTGCAAACCCCGTCCGCTTCACTTTTTCTTTGAGCTAGTACCCCAGAGCCCTTGCCGTAGTATGAAGACCCAATTTCATGAAGCGAGGGTTCTGATTCTCAAATAACTTTTGAAGGGCGTCAAACATAACCATGAACTCGTGCCTTCAAATTAGTTGGGACCTCTGAAAAATCCCACCAACTAATGCATGTCCAACCCATAAATTGTATTTCTGCGTAGCCTTTGCAAGTTTATTTTCATTCCAAAACTATGGAAGAATGACCTTTCTCGCCAAAATTTCTAACAAGAGGACTGACTGTAGTAAATCCATTGCATTCGAGAAGAAAATAGACACTACATTTGATGGAAATAGAAAATGTCGAGTTGAAGGTGATAAAATTTCTTCTCCAATTACCTACCGAATACATCTTCGAATAGTTGGAAAATTGATAGCAAACATCGCATCCATTACCCTATCATCTATATGCAGAGACAGGACTATTTCATCCACATTCGGCACAATCCAAATTCGGTAGTTTTTAGGCAACAAATTCTTGTGAAATTGATTACAGGAGTCACACTTGACGCATGCCTCCAAAGACATAGACATTTTCAGACAATGAAAGGCCAAACACACTCTAACTTGCAGGAATGAAAAAGATGTTTAACTTATCTGGCCTGTTGTAGTGCAGCATAAAGAGGGCTTCATAATGTCGAAGATTGTAGAATAATTTTTAGGCACATGTATATACGTGCAAAGAATTTGAAGGATAATGCTCCATGTGAATGATATGGTTAACCGATCTCCTTTCTGATTACATATCATGGTAAGTACACAACGTGGCCAAGTTGGGGAATTCTCCATATCCTATTGACGTCATTTAACAAGGAGCATGGCAGCTGGGAGTAAACTTCCATGAGGTTCAATCGCCTCTCTCAATGCATTGATAATTAATATATTTTGGGTTACCAAATAATGATTAACCCTGACAATCCACTGACTCCTAGGAAATCAGCATATGCAATTCATTGTACTATTTGATAATTATTGCAGGTTGCAATGTGAAATGAGTGGTACCATCACAACCTAAATTGGATAGCCAAACTACAACTTTATTCCCTTCTCTTAATGTGTGCGATATCATCACTTTAGGGATTTGATCAATTAAAATCCAATTTTGTTGTAAAATATAATGAAGTTGCCATGAAGTCGTTTGTCTCTTAATGCATGCATTCACTATAACCTACGAATCACCTTCAATATGGACCCGTTTATATTCCCCTTTCTTGGCAAGTAATAACCCTGACAGTAACGCCTAAGTCTCTACCATATTGTTAGTTCCAGTTGGTAAAGGGGTCATTTTAATTGCAAGCACTTTACCTTTACAATCTCTTAAACATGCATCTAACCTTGATCGACCTGGATTGCCTCCGGATGCCCCATCAAAATTGAGCTTCACAAATCCTGACTGTGGAGGCTTCCAATACACTATTGATCTATCTATCTTTGTTTGGTTTCTTTTGAGTCTAGTTCTGAATGGTATAAATAATTATTTCCAATCCCGAATGATACCTACGTCCCATGTAGTAATATGTGGGTTGATTTTGCATTTGCTAACACTTGCATTAGTAACCTCTGATATTAATTTTTCTATCCCCTCCTTCACTTTGTCTACGGAAGAAAATTCTTTTATGAAAATCCTCTTATTCCTCTCCCACCATATTGCCCAAAGTACTAGTGCTGGAGTGCATTTCCAAATTCCCATAAAAAATTCCTGAGGGTAAGGGATTGGCCATGCTTGAAAAATATCCCAAATGTTATTTTGTAGTGGAGTGGAATAATTTAATTTTCTGAGAACAAACATCCAGCACTGATATGCAAATTGACACCTAAAAAATAGATGATCAACTGATTCGTATTCTTCATCACATAATACACACTTAAATGGAGGAGCAATACTTAACCTTTCCAACCGATCACTTGTTAGAATCCTATGCTTAATTTCTAGCCACGCAAAGCAGCTTGCCTTTGGTAATACGACATTATTCCAACAGAATGAATAGGCTCGAGATGGATTCTTCTCTGATCCAGCTCTTTGTAGAAATTTGTAACCTTCTTTGATTGAGTATTTACCATTTTTGGCTGGTATCCACATTAGTCGATCCTCACGGTTGGATACAAATGCTATTCTATCTGAAAGTATCTCTCTAAGGAGCTATCTAGTTTGTATATCTAAAGGAAGTTGGTCTGGATCCTTCCAAAATACTTTCCTTGAAGAAAGATAGTCTGCATCAATAAAATGAATGACAAGATTTCCCCAAGCTGCTTCTAAGGCTATCACTGCTTCCTGAATGTTTGGTAGTGTAATTAGTGGAGGTTGACCATTCCAAGATTCTCTCCAAAAATTAATCTTGTCACCATAGTTTAATTCCCAAGAGATGTATTTGAGGACAATATCTTTGGATGAAGTCATAAAATCCCAAATAACAGAGCCCTTAGGAGGGTCTAACATTGAAAAAATTCTATGTGGATCATTGTTATCCAAGTATTTCTGCTGCATTATTTGACACCACGTAGATTGTGGTTTGTTGTACATTTTCCAAACCAACTTAGCACCAAAAGCTTTATTCCTTTTTGATAGGTCATGCACCCCCGCACCCCCTACCGCAGGGATATGAGCCATGTCTTGAAGAGAAATAAGAGGAATTTTATTTTCATTTGTCATGTTTCCCGCCCAAAGAAAGCCTCTGATTAGTTTCTGAATTTGTAATAAAACTGAAGAAGGGGCTTGCAAGATCGCCAAATAGTAATTTATAATTGCAGAGAGTACTGATTTAATAAGTAAAATTCTGCCTGATAATGAAAGCCATCTTACATTCCATGACATAACTTTGATCTTAATTCTTTGGAGAACACCACTCCAATAGCTTGTCTTATTGGATCCCATAAAGAAAGGAAAACCAAGATAAGTGGAAGGTAAGAAATCCTCTGAGAAACCCAAAATCTGCACAATCTTGTCTACTATTACTCTATTAGTGTTGAATAAAAAGATCTTTGACTTTTGAGAATTAATTTGCTGCCCTGAAACATCTGAATATAGATGTATAATTTTCTTGATCTACTTGGCTTCTGAAACTTGCGACACTCCAAAAAGTAATGTGTCGTCTGCAAACAATGAATGTGTAATAGATATTGATGTGCCCTCAATTTTTGTAATATGAATACAATTTTAATAAGAAGATTTTTTAAAAAGAAAGAACATGCAAACTGATTAATAAATTAATTTGATTTATATGCAAAATCAATCCGTTTATGTCTTCCATGCAAATATTGATTTTAAGATATATTTTTCTATCAAAGCCTTACCATGCAATTTTCTCCACTTTCCAAAATCAACCATGTAAATGTAGATATGGGGTTTTGACAAGAATATGGTAAAGGCATAATTCTCAAACACTGGTAGGGTTTTCTATAGATCTAAAGACCAATATCTGTTTTAAAAATAATAAAAATTCTCACACAAAAGAAGCGTTATTCACAAATTTGAAACCGTAATGGTAATTTTGAAAATTAAAACATTCAAACAAAAACCTAATACCCATTTATCAAACTAGATAATTCAATGAAACCCTTAAGCCCAAAATTATAGATATGACAGAAATACATGAATGAAAAGCCATAGAAATGATCAAATAACCTATTACACAAATTTAAACAAATCAAACACCTAATATCATACAAGGAAGTTTCAAGCACATGATCCCAACATTCCAAACACATAGAAGACAAGGATTTGGAAACCTAGAATTAATAAGTTTCCAAAATCCTACATTAATAACTAATGAGAAATTTTGATACAAATCTGAAGCAAAAGCACGAATCCAAAATACTTCTATGCTTTCAAAATATTCTTTAACCACCTGAATTCTCTTTCCACCTGATTGAACTTTTCTCCAAATGACTTTCAATTCAGATATATAGAAAACCAGGTAATTGAGTTTACAAAAGTGCAACCCTAACTAGGAATATTAATTAAAAATTAAAAGAAATCCTTTAATTTCAATTTCACTTAAAATAATGTACAACTTAACTTTAAAATCTAAAAAAAAGAGTCATAAATAAAAAAGCATGAGAATATTTTAATTAAACTAATCATGCAACTTTAAAGCAATATTTAATAATTCAATTTGGACAATAAATTACAATTATTGGATTTAATATTTATTAAATCTTAATTATTTAAATTAAGACTTAATAATTAATCAATTAATTAAACATAGACATTTAATTAATATTTAATTATTAATAGCAATATATTTAATATTTCAAAGTTTTAACTTTATTAAAGGTACAATTATTAACATTAATAATTACCATAAATATTCATTAAACACACCAGCCACAAGCATCATAAATCCAACTGAAAACCAACTAAAATACAAACACACATAGAAAGGCTCATGAATTCACATCACCTTGACGGATTCAAATAGGATAGTCAGTCAGATTCTTGTCCATTTCTAGGACAAAATAAGGGTTTAGGGTTGGGATTTAGGCCTGAATATTATCTCTTTACCATTGAGACATTGCAATAGGGAACGCTCACTCCTTCCAATTCAAGAAAGATGTTACCCGGTACCTACAAACCTGTCATCACAAAGACAAATATACATACATATAATATAACAAAAAATGGTTGAGACCAGTTTATCGTGTGGATCTCGCCAAAGCAAGTAACTACGACTCTGTCCCATACCATACTAAACACACCAAGAAGAAATGTAAAACATACAGATGATCCATGTACATAATATAATGTCAGTATTATTAATAAATCCATAATCGAAATAATCTCATAAAATATAGGTAACCATCATGAAATAACCATAAATCCATATGTAACACATAATATAACACAACTATCCAATGGATCAATAATATAATAAAAAGTAATACATGAACATCCTCAAAACCAACTGAAATAACCACACACACCTGAAAAAGCCTAAAAGAGTTTGGAAACTAAAACTGGAAAGCAAACTATGAGGTGGGTATTACATACATAGAGAATACTATTGGCCCACTATGGAGAAGGACACCTAGCACTATGTGAAGAAATGTGTACCTTGTTAGCAGCATGATGATTTAGTACACACCCCATCCCAATCCCTTCAGCCTACCATCACATCTTGGCCCTTTTCTCACTAGGGACTTGACCTTGCTGGCCAGATATTCCCAAATTGCTCCAATGGCTACAAGTATATAATTGCTGCTATAGAGTACTTTAAAAAATATGTTAAAGCTACTCCTCTTACTTACACCACTGGAAAATAGATTTTAAAGTTCATTTTGAACTACATTATCTATCGCTATGGCATTCCTCAAGATATTATCTCTAATAATGGGACCCCTTTCAAAAATAAGTATGTCAGAGCTATGTAAGAAGTTCAGTATTATCCAACACTAATCCTCCAAGTAATTTCCACAAGGTAACGGTCAAGCAGAGCCTACGAATAAATTATTTTGAAAATCCTAAAAAAAATAGTTGATGATGTTGGCCGTGACTGGGACCTTCAGTTAAATCCTGATCTCTGGGCCTATCGCACTTCCATTCATACCCCCACTAGAGCCACTCCATTTACCCTTGTTTACAATACTGAGGTTTTCCTTCCCATTTAAATTGAGTTCCCTTCCCTCAGAATCTCCCTAAAGAATCTAATGTCTGAAGAAGAATACCGAGTTGCTCACTAGCAAGAGCTTGAAATCCTTGATAAGAGACGTCTTAACAATATGAAGAATCTCCAGAACTGTGAAAAGAAAGGAAATCTTGAGCATAACTGGTTGGGACCATTTGTGGTTACAACTAAATTCAGGTCTTGAGCCTATCCGATTGCAACACTAGAGGGAGATCCTATCCCTGTTCATGTAAATATTCTACATTTCAAGTGCTTTTATGCATAATCTATCAACAATTCCTTTTATATAGCGGAAAAGTCAGCAAAAATTTAAAAAATCACAAATCGGCAAAAAACCCAAAAACAACATAAAATTGTCCTAAAAAAATTAAAAAATTAGAAAAAGTCCTGAAAAAATTTATTATCCTGGTGAAAACCTAGCAAATAGGCACCTTGATAATATGCCAAAAAATAAAATAAAATAAATAAATAAATAAATGAAGAGAAATAAGTTCATCCATTTGTGAAAACCACTTTGGTGGTGCAATGGTAAGTACCATGGTGAAAACCTATTTCAAGCACCATGTGTAGTTAGATCCATCATCTATTTAGACCATCCCACATGCTAGCCATCATTCTCCCATAATAAATCCCATATTTACCATATCTATGAAGGCGTCTTACTCAGTTCTCACTCACTTTCCACTTATTCTTCACATTTGCAATCAAATCCGTTCCCCATGACACTGAGTTTTTCCCAGACAACAATGATCATAAAAGAGTTTTACCAATCAAATTTAAGACTAAATTTCATATCTATCATTCCTTTCCTTTGACATTGCCAAAAAATTTTGGTTTCAACATTAATCAATCTAGGCCTGCTAGGGTGCATCCTCCCTATGTTGGCTTATCAAATCCTCCCTCACACAATCCCATTAATGGAAAGAACTTTGGAATGAATGACTACCTGGTCACGATGCCTTTTTTATTTTATCTTTGTATTTCAATATATCCTCCTCTGGATTACCTTGATCATTAATATCTTGGCATATCTTGAATGGTGTCTCTTGGAATACACATCATTTGCAGTATTATTTGTTTGTATGATTGTAAGTTCACATTGGGCTCACTAAAATGTATAGGCCTATGTGTGCACACTCAAACAAGAGGGTTAGTAGCACCGTTTTTCAATGAAAGAAATCAACAAACTACTAAGAATGACCCTATGAACAATAAAATAACAAACGTTAGAAAGGAAAACAAATAAATGAAAACGACAATTCTTGAAGCTTCTATTACTTCTCTCTAATCCTTCCAAAATGTTGTATGGATGGTGCTCAGTATTGACATTGACAATATCTATGACTTAGGAGTGTTGAGTAAATGAGATCAAAATGATAATAAATTTTCTTGATGCTTCATACAAAGATATTGCATAGTAATTTTGTACAAAGTTGGAGAGCTTGGATCCTTTCAAATGGTTGAGAAGGATTGATTTTATAGAATATGAAAATGATTTGGACGGATGAGATTGATCCCAGAAACTTGAAAATGGATGGTTGAGATCAATAGGAACTAAAGAAGCAATCTATAAACTTCCCCTCTTAAGTGAAGAGAAGAGTAAATGGTTGATTCAACTATATAGTTGATTATGAGTTTCATTTTTGAGCTGAAGAGAAGATGGAACAATTTATGAAATCACAGAGATTGATCATGAGTTCCCTTTTTGAACTGGAGAGAAGATGGAGCAATTTAGGCAATTACAAAGATTGATAATGAGTTCCCTTTTTGAACTGGAGAGAAGAGGGAATAATTTGTGCAATTACAAAGATTGATCACGAGTTCCCTTTTTGGAACTAGAGAGAAGATTTATTTGATTATTTATTTGATTTTTAGAAATTAAAAGACTCATAAATAAAATATTTGAATTCTATTTTTATTTAAAATTGAATTAAGCGTGAAATTAAATTAATTTAATTAGAAGAATAATTAATAAGTTTAAATCTTTAAATTTAAAATTTAACACATTAAATTTAATTAACTAATAAAGATTAATTAATTAAGGTTTATTAATTAAATAAATTTAATTATTTAATTAATTTTGGAGAAATGATTAAATGATTCGAGAATCAGATTTAGAAGAAATAGATTATTAACTAATAATTAAAAAACTATTAATTAATAGATGAAAATTAATAATTAAATGCAAGGTCACAAGTCTGTCCATTTTAGGGTGTCTACATTTGCCCCTCTTTGATACAATGTGATTCATCACACTGTGTCAAAGAATTTTCATATTTGATCCTACCCTAGCTTTCCCTAGTGACAACAAGTGGACTATATGCCCCCTCAACATATTAAGAAAAAAATGCGTTTGATGAGCATTAATTTGTTTAAAATGTTGAATCTTTATACGATGATGATGAATGCATTCCTATGATAGTTATGATATTATTTATGATGGATGCATTGATTATATGATCTAATATGCACATGTTTTTATTTTTTTCTTATGAGATAATTGAATGCAAGCCTAAAATTAGCAATGCAAATGAGTTTATGCATGTGTTATTTAGAATAAGATTAGTTAGTGAAAGAGAAAGAATTAATAATGAAACCAAGTCGTTTCCATATATTCCAATCTTTATTCATCATTGCAGCTTATTACAAAAAGAAAGAGATACAAACACACTCAGATATTGACCATCTAGATACCACTATAATCTCTGATAACAACAAGAAAATAATAGATAACGAATGTTCAATTGTTTTGTAGGGATTAGCTTAGATTATGGAATTGCATGGCTGCCAGATGTATGACAACTCCTATCATATTTATCCTAAATCATCCTTACCTCAAAATTGAATTAAAACACTTCACTAACAAAAAAAAAAGAAAACAAGATCATGATCCATCATAGCCACTTTGACCACTCAATGGTATCCTTGAGGAGCATAAGAACATAATCACAAAATATAAAATTGACAACAGATTGACATGACTGACCTAGTCAACAACCTTATTGTTCCTTGATTGGCTTGGTTTTGATGGTTGATTGTGGATGTGTCTGGTTTCAAGACTGGATGAATTATATAAGACCAATCTATCTAGTTTTGATTATATTCGTCACTGTCTAAGACAACTGATATCTTGATTAATGATAGATTGAATCATTCGATTGATGACAAATTGGATTATTGATAAAGACGAGTCATATGAGTCCATGACTGATTTGTGAAGTTCATAGTGTTGACTTTTGATTGATTGTTTGATTGTCATTTCCTGCTTGTTATGACTGAGATGATTTATTGCAATGTTTTTTGGAAGATTTGATTTTTTTCATGATTGATTTCTTCAGGAGATTTTTTTCAGTATTTTTAGATTTTTTCAAGACATTTTTCTCGTTTTTGATTTTTTTAGGAATTTTCACTCTTTTTATATTTTTAGGAATTTGTAAAAATTTTAGATTTTTTTAGAACTTTTTAGATTGCCCTCCCTAGTTTGGTATGTCAGTATAAGCCATGGATAAGCGTGATGTCTCAAAGGGGATTTTTCTTCTAAAATAGCTTAGGGTACTAAATATTGCATGTGGGGAGTACAAGCCTAATCTTTTGGAGCTTATTGATGGCGAAGTGGGACCTCAACACTTGGCACCTGTTTGCCTAGTTTTCACCAAGGTACCTCCCCAATAGTGCCTATTTTCTAGGTTTTCACTAAGAGTGATTTTTTTCTCTTTAACTTTTCTCTCTTTGTAATTTTATTTTGTCGCTAAGGAACCTGTTTGCCAGGTTTTCACCAAGGTAACTTTTTATATTTTTTCATTTTTTTTTCAGGATCATATATGACATGTATACTTGGCCTTGAGATCTCAAGAATAGAACCCTTTTAGGTCCATGCTGTTGATATAACTAGGGAAATAATCTCTTCCTTGAGTTTCCAGTTGATATTCCCTATTGTCACATGATTTGATAATGACATATGCTCCTAGCCAATTAGGCTAAAAATTTCTTAGTTTAACTCTTTCTGTTTGATTCTTTTGATTTTCCATGAGGATGAGATCTCCTACGTCAAATTTACATGGAATGACTTTCTTGTGATAATTTTTTCTAAAGCGATTCAGATAGCCTTGTAAGTGATTCATTGTATTTTGGCATTTCTCATCTAGCAGTTCCAATTCACCGAGTCTAGCAATTTTGTAGTCTTCATCTGATATGATATTCTTCAGTGATATTCTGAGGGATGGGATTTTAATTTTGAGGGGTAGAACTACCTGTGATTTATATTCCAAGGAGAAGGGATTTTCTCCTATAGGTGTTCTCACACTTTTTTTGTATGCCCATAATGTAGGACTGAGCTAAAAATTCCATTCTTGACTAGATTCATTGATAGTTTTCTTCAAGATTTTCAAGATTGTTTTGTTAGTTGGCTCAGCTTGTCCATTTCTCTGGGGATAGTAAAAAGAAGAGAAACCCTATTTTATTTTCAAATTTTCATAGAGACCATTAATATCTTTATTTTGGAAAGGTGAACTATGATCAGTAACTATGGTTAGAGGGATCACATACCAACAGATGATGTGATTTAGAATAAACATGGAGATTTTCTTATCAGTGATATATGTATGAGGAAATTCTTCCACCCATTTGGTAAAGTATTTTTTTGTTGCAATTATGTATTTATGACCGATAGGGGAAGTGACTGTAATCTTTCCTACTAGGTCAAATCCTCATTTTTAAAAAGGCCATGGTGAAGTAATGGGGTGGAGGTCTTGAGCTTGTGCATGAATAAGATCTCTGTGTATCTAACATTTTTAGCATCTTTGTACATACTTATGAGCATCTATCTCTATAGTTGGCCAATAGTATCCCATCATAATGATTTTATTTTGTAAACTATTACCACCTGTGTGGGCCCCATAAGATCCTTCATGTACCTTGTATAAGGTTCTCTAGGATTCTGTGGAAGTGAGACATCTTAAAAGCATTCCATCTAGACTTTTTCTATATAAATTATTAGCGAGAAGGGCATACCTAGAGGCTTGTTAGATAAGGGACTTAGTTTGGTTTCTAGATAGGTTAGGTGGTAGGGTATTGTCTTGTAGGTAAGTATATAGGTCATTGTGTAATGCCTCACCAGGGAACCTAGGAGAACTAACCTAAACATGACACTAAGTTAACAAGATTTTGTTTAAAATAAAATTTTATAAACAATAATGATAACACCGTGGAAAAAAAACAATTAAGTACATGACATACACATAAGTACAACATAAAAAGATAACAATTCGTGAGGGTTCTTTGACGTAGAATTAGTTAAGAAAAATAATCTATGAAGAACAACTATAAAGAACTAACATAAAAGATATATCAACTAAATCCAATATACATCTCATATAATAAGACCATGTATACAACTGATATCCAAGGTATACAAAAGAATTAGCATCCACTGCACAAGTCATAGGGTATGAAATAAAACATAATAATACAATACATCCTCTTAAAGGATTTTAACCAATATACACATATGGTAAAAATATACAACTCATAAAACTAAACAAGTCTCTAGAAGAATAAGAAGATATAACTGCAACAAGGATCATCCAAGCATGAAGAAGAACTGTCAGATCTCAATGTAATAAAAATCACTACCACCCGACCTCGTGGAACCAAAGGTCCACTCCCACCATGCTGAGGAGATAATATCAGGCCCACTCACATGAGTATACAAAAAGAAGGAAACATCAAGGTATACAAAACATCATACATAAAATCATAGAAAGATCCTAGAAGATTTCTAAACCATAATAAGGAATTCTACACAATACCAGAGGCAACCAACACATGTAGGATAACCTAAGCTGTATATAGGGAAGTGTCATCACATAAGTCTACCCTTGAGTTACCCTAGTAGTCCATCTTGGAACCAGACCCACAAGTGACTATGTGTGGCTCAGTAATCCTTTCCTGAAGACAAGGATCCTAATTCCCATCCTAGCTTGTAATAACACTCAAGACATGGGTAGAGACTTAGACATCTTATTAGTTCATTTTAAAACCTTTTTAATGTTTCATATTTTCACTTGTTAAGTAACTTGCCAATGAGTTACCCTAGTAGCCTCTTAGGGCCTGTTGTTCCCTTTTCTTGCTGACATAAAAATACCCTCTGAGGGCTCACTCTATTTATCCCTAACACTGATTCAACATAGAATAGAATAACAGAAACAAGGTTTTGAAACCTTCTGCACTTTGAGCTCCACAAACTCGGGCGGGAATACCCTTGACAACCTAGAATAATGAAATCACTAAATTATTCAAGCTTGCTATTGGTGGAATTACAGGAAATGTTCACTGTAACTTTTACTGAAACAGACCAAACTGAAAGTAAAGATTTTGATTTAAATGATGATAGTCAT